>ML344428.1:0-43901 GCA_005239505.1 Nicotiana paniculata | reverse complement strand
CTCTTCATCAAGAATCTTATAAGAATCAGGAAGTACCAACAACATTGATAACATAAGAATATGTGAAGCAACCTCAACATCAATTGTTCCATAATAAGGGAAACAATGTAAGTATTGCTAGCTCCTAAGAGTAGAGTATCTTTGAGAACTCGTCCATTGCATTATGTACAATCGGAGTCGTGAAAAAGAAGGAAAAGGATAGCCTCACATACCTTGTATATATACTGCCCAACCTCAAGCTATTCAAATGTCACGACTCCTTAATCTACAATAAGAGAAATGACTCTATCGTTATCGTTTAAGCGTCGTAACTATTATGTATCGACCATAACATATTTTACGATGAAACGGACAACACCTCCCCTATATATGACTTCACACAAGTCAAAAAAATCACAAAACAGTCCAAACACCATAAAAAATAATCATATTGAGCCACCCAAAAACAGTCCACACAACCTAATCACTTCATGCATAAGACGACCACTGTAGTAGTGTCAAACGACCCGAAAATGTTACGACGAACGACCATCCCACCACCCTACATCTATATGGTGTTTATCCATACCCTTCGTCCTCCAAAAATCCACGAAATAGTAGTAAAACATGCATCCCAACAGCAACACAAAACAGTCCACAAAACAGCCCGCTACAAGTGAATAACTCGAACTCACGGCTTCCGATCACCATCCCGTGAGTTCATACAAGTATAGAACGAATTACCATGAATTTACAGTAGGAAAAATGGATGAAAGAGATCAGTAAACTCACCTTAATTGTTGGATAACTCAGCCCTTATCTTGTTTCTTCAAACTCTAGGTTTTACCACCCCCCCCCCCCTCCTAATTAGAACTTGAAAGAGAGAGAAAATCAATTAGGGTTTGTGGATAACTTTTGGGAAGAAGTTTGCTAGGTTTTATGTCTGGTTATTTGTGATATACAATGAAGGTCATATTGTAGGATATAAGCCTTTAAATGGGCTCTTTGTCTGACCCGAAATTGCCTATTTTTGGGCTCTCTTTTAACAAAGTAGGTGACACACCTACTTATCACCTAGCAGCCTGTGCAGTCTCACAACATTGCCTATATCTCTCTACTCCGATATCGTATTGATAAATGGTTTAAAACGTTGGAAACTAGACTCGTATATATTAAATTTGGTGGATAGGTCACCCCGTAATTCTAAGTAAATCAGGACAAAATCTTAGTAACATTTCACCTAAAGTTTAAGTAAAACTATGAACATAAATTGCGACAACTTTTGTCGACTTTTGTTTCATAACTCATTTGACTTCAAGACATATGATACGTATATTATATGATTCAAATACCTTAAAACACAACATATTGAGAATATTAAGAACCCCAAGGTTTACCCCAAAATACGGGTTATAACATCCTTGATTCGTTTAACTTCTAATACTTGTTAATCACCCTTATACACTCCTGTATCATTTAAGAACAATATGATTAACTTCTTATCATCTCAAAGAAAATCTCTTCTCAATTTACGTCGACTAACTTATGGCATGAACCAACGTACGTGAATATGGGTTGTAACACCCCCCCCTCCCAGGAACATTCGTCCTCGAATGTAAGGGCTTATGGGGAGCCTAACTCATCGTCTATTCCAATGGAAATTTCCGGCCGAGTTTCCCCTTTAAAATAGATACTAGCAAAACTTGCAAGCACTTAAACCCAACGTATTGCCTTTCAAGTCTACACAAAGCATTATGGATATGTACATTATCTGCATATGACCATTATGTGTTAAGGGACAGTATTCTCAAGCTAT
Organism: Nicotiana paniculata; assembly: GCA_005239505.1. Taxonomy (NCBI): domain Eukaryota; kingdom Viridiplantae; phylum Streptophyta; class Magnoliopsida; order Solanales; family Solanaceae; genus Nicotiana; species Nicotiana paniculata. The sequence continues at coordinate 42,106 of ML344428.1, read as the reverse complement.
TGCTTACCTCATAGAGCTGTTTCACCTTCAAATGCGTCATGCGTTCCCCTGGTATCCTCAGTATCTTCATTCTGGAACAGGTAAGGGTACTTAGACTTCATCTCCTGTTCTGCTTCCCATGCTATTTCTTTCATGTTCTTGTTCCTCCACAATACTTTGACGGAAGCTACATCCTTTGTTCTCAACTTTCGGACTTGTCGATCTAATATAGCCACTGGCACTTCTTCATATGATAGATCTTCTGTAACTTGTACATCGTTGATAGGGACGACCCGAGAAAGGTCTCCAATACATTCCTCAACATATATATATGGAATATCGGGTGGACAAATTCCAATTCGAATGGCAATTCTAACTCATAAGCAACCTGTCCAATTCGTCAAAGAATTTTGTACGGACCGATATACTGCGGACTCAGCTTACCCTTCTTCCCAAAACGCATAACATCCTTCATCGGCGACATCCTCAGGAAAACCCAATCACCAACCTCAAACTCTAGATCACGACGTTGGACATCAGAATAAGACTTTTGCCTGCTTTGTGCCGTCCTCAGCCGCTCTTGTATCAGTTTAACCTTCTCAAGGGCTTGGTAAATCAAATTTGGCCCATATAGTTCTGTTTCACCAACTTCGCACCATCCAAGTGGTGATCTACATCTCCTCCCGTATAGTGCCTCATACGGGGCCATTTTAATACTGGAATGGTAACTATTATTGTAGGCAAATTCTATAAGTGGAAGATGGTCATCCCAATTCCCCTTGAAATATAGAACATATGCTCCTAGCATATTTTCAAGTGTCTGAATGGTACGTTCAACCTGTCCGTCAGTATGTGATTCACTTGTGTTCCTAAACCATTCTGAAAAGACCTCCACAAGTTAGCCGCAAATTGCGCTCCTCGGTCTGATATATAGATATCGGCACACCATGAAGCCTAACAATCTCCTTGAAATATAACTTCGCATAATCTTCAGCTGTGTACGTTGTCTTAACTGGCAGAAAATGGGCACATTTTGTAAGTCGATCAACTATCACCCATATGGAGTCAAACCTATGATAGGAGAGGGGTAATCCAATAATGAAGTCCATATTAATCATCTCCCATTTCCAGGTCGGAATCTCTGTATTCTGAAGTAATCCACTTGGTTTCTGATGTTCGATTTTTACTTGTTGACAATTAGGACACTGGGCTACAAATTCTGCAATAGACTTCTTCATGTTATCCTACCAACACTGCTCCTTAACATCATGATACATCTTTGTTGAGCCGGGATGGATGGAATATCGGGATTGATGAATCTCAATCATAATCTTCTCTCTCAGCCCTACCACATCAGGCACACATAACCGGCCCTGGTATCGCAGTGCCCCATCTGCTCTGATCTCAAAAGCCGTAATTTTACACTGCTGAATGCTCTCTCTCAATCATACTAAGGTAGGATCTTCATATTGTCGTGATTTTACCTCGGCTACCAAAGATGATTCTAATGTATTATGTACAGTAACCCCTCCATCATCAGAGTCTAACAATCTAATTCTCATATTGGCTAGCTGATGAAGCTCTTTAGTCAACCCCTTGTCTACTTTCCTCAATGTGTACTAAGCTTCCCATTGACTTACGACTGAGAGCGTCTTCCACAACATTGGCTTTACCGGGATGGTACAATATCTCGACATCGTAATCTTTCAGTAATTCAAGCCACCTACGCTGCCTCAAATTCAACTTCTTTTGATTGCGTATTGCAAACTCTTGTGATCTGTGTAGATGTCAACATGGACGCCGTATAAGTAGTGACACCATATCTTCAAAGCATATATTACTACATCCAATTCCAAATCATGGGTCGGGTAATTCTTTTCATGCTTCTTCAATTGTTTTGATGCATAATAAATCACCTTCCCATGTTGCATCAATACGCACCCCAAACCTATATCTGAGGCATCACAAAATACCACATAACCTTTTGTTCTTTATGGGAGAGTGAGCACTAGCGCAGATGTCAATCGATTCTTTAACTCCTAAAAACTTCGTTCACAAGCGTTAGACCACTAGAACTTAGTAGCTTTATGTGTTAACTTAGTCAATGGTGCTGATATAGAGGAAAACCCTTCTACAAATCGCCTATAATATCCTGCTAGCCCCAGGAAGCTGCGAACTTCCGATGGTGTTGTAGGTCTCGGTCAATTTTTTACTGCATCAATCTTTTGAGTGTCGACACTAATACCCTCATCAGATATCACATGGACAAGGAATGCTAGTGAGTTTAACCAGAATTCACATTTGAAAAGCTTAGCATATAACTTACGATCCTGAAGCGTCTGTATTACTATCCACAAATGGCTTGCATGTTTCGCCTCCGAACGAGAATACACCAAAATGTCATCAATGAATACGATCACGAACACATCAAGATAGGTCCTGGATAAAGTATTCATGAGATCCATAAAAGCTGTTGGGGAATTTGTTAGCCCGAACGACATCACCAAGAACTCAAAATGCCCATATGTTGTCCGGAAGGCCGTCTTTGGAATATCCTTCTCCTTAACCCTCACCTGATGGTACCCTGAACGTAAGTCAATCTTGGAGAAATACTTGGCACCATGGAGTTGGTCAAACAGGTCGTCAATCCTTGGAAGTGGGTACTTTTTCTTTATAGTAAACTTATTCAACTGTCAATAATCAATACACATCCTTAACGACCCGTCTTTCTTCCGCACGAACAGGACTGGCGCACCCCAAGGTGAATTCCTAGGCCTAATAAAGCTTTTATCCAGCAAGTCCTTCAACTGCGCCTTCAACTCTTACAACTCTACCGGGGCTATCCTGTATGGAGGAATAGATATGAGTTGAGTGACAGGCAACACATCAATGCTAAACTCAATCTCCCTTTCAGGAGGAAGGCCTAGGAGTTCATCTGGGAAAATATCTGGAAATTCATTGACCACGGGGATGGATTGTAGAGTAGGCGGCTTCGTCTCTGCATCCCTAACGCGAATGAGATGATAAATGTACCCTTTTGAGATCATCTTCCTTGCCTTAAGATAGGAAATAAACCTACCTTTCAGCGTATCAATGTTCCATTTCCATTTAATGACGGGTTCATCAGGAAATTGAAACCTAACTATCTTCATACGACAATCAACATGTGCATAGCATGCAGCTAACCAGTCCATTCCCATTATCTCATCGAAATCAACCATTTCTAATTCAAATAAATTCTCCAAGGTTTGAAGACTACAAATCATCACTGTGCAACCTCTATATAACCTTCTAGCAATCACAGAATCTCCTATAAGAGTAGATACCTCAAGTGATTTACTTATCGATTCAGGTTCAACGCCAAACTTATTAGCCACAAAGGGTGTTACATATGATAATGTAGATCCCCGATCAATCAATGCATATACATCATAAGAAAACACAGACAATATACCTGTAACAACATCCTGATACGACTCAAGATCCTGTCGACCTACTAGAGCATAGGTTCGATTTTGAGCACCACTCGAACTCGGCACTACACCTCTACCTCTACCACGACCTGTCGACTGCTGAAAACCCCGTGCTGGAAGTCGAACTGATGAGGAAGAACCAGACACGGATCTAGTTGGCTGAGCCATACCACCACCTTCTCTGTTAGGACAATCCCGTATCATATGGCCTGGCTGTCCGCAAGAATAGCAAGCATCAGAACCTCGACGGCACAATCTAAAATGAGCCTTTCCACACTGATCACAACGGGGTGTTGGAGGTCTCATATGACTAGTATCCCTATGATATTGCGAGCCTGATGCCCGCGAACTCTGACCTGGACCAGAATAGGAAAATTGATCATACCGAAGCCTCTGAAAATGTAGAGAAGCACTAGGTACAGGTGGCGCCGAACTCCTCGAAGACTGGGGCCTAACACTGCCTCTGAACTCATGAGAATACCCTAAAAATATCGCCCTCTTATGTTGACCCCTATCATGCTCCCTATCTGCCTTTTGCTGGCGCTTACGATCTTCTAGGGTCTGGGCATAAACCTGAATAGGGGAAATATCCATGCCCTCAACCACGGAGGCTGTTGTGCACTCATTTATCAGATGTGGTCCCAACCCGTTCACAAACATATGCACTCTATCACTCATCTCGGCCACCATATAAGGATCATACCTTGCTAAAGAATTAAACTGCGTGCTATACTCTCGCACACTCATATTACCTTGTCTAAGGTTCAAGAACTTATTAGCTCTAGCTCGTCATATCTCAACTGGAAAATAGTGACAAAGAAAGGCCTCAGAAAATTCCTTCCACACAGCTGGAGGGGCGTTCAGACCCATGGATCTTTCCCAAGTATCATACCAGAAAACCGCTAAATCCCGTAACCGATAAGAAGCCACTACTCCCTCTGTATCTGTAGCATGCATAACCCGCAGTGTACGATGAACCTGGTCAATAAAAGCTTGCGGGTCCTCCTTCGGGTTTGATCCGGTAAACACTGGAGGGTCTAGATTAATAAAATAACAAACTCTCGTACTATCCGGTTTATCAACAGCACTGGTATTCTGCCTCTGAACCTGAGCAGCGACCAAGCTAGTCAATAATTGCACAGCACTCTTCATATCCTGTTCTGTAGGGCCAGACGGAGGAACTGGTGGTGCTGGGTGCCTCCTAATATCCTCTGGATGAGACGGAGTAGATGAGGTATGAGATGACATCTCACTCTGGGCCTCACTTTGGCCTGCTCTGGCTTGAGTCACCTGACTGGTACCCTCTCCCATAGCTATATCAAGTCGTCTATTAATCGCTTGCTTCCTAGTCAAAGGCATCGCTGAAAGAAAACAAGGTTAGCATTAGATACGAACACTAAAGACTCTACTCTACGCACGATCTAGATTCAGGAAGAAGGTAACAACCCTAGATGTCATGTACTCTCCTGATTATAAATGTGGCGCACTACACATCCATAATCAAGAATCTACTAGCATGGCTCATAGACAACCCCTAGGACAGACCTTCTCTGATACCAAGTTTGTCACGACCCAAACTGGAGGATCATGACGAGCACCCGGGCCATACTTGTCGAGCACCAACGTACATTTTATCTAACCTTCTTTATTATTTTTAAGGGCCGATGAGATCAATGTAAATGGTAGATATGGATCATGAACAATCAACAATGAAAGATAATGGCATGAACATACATCACATGGGATGACAAGACTGCTAAGAAACTACATATAAGGAACGAGCTACGATGCTGCCATGAAAGACTATACAACAAAAATTAGCCAACAAGGCATACTAAACTATACACGAGTCGACACCTTTCTATGAGCCTCTAAAAGAGCATAAGTGATGCAAGATTTCCAGAACAGGGCCCTGACATACCCATAATATCTATAACAAAAATTCATACCAAGACCACGGAAAGTCCGGAGAAGGGATCTTGCCAATAACCGGTGAACTGGGAAGCCTACTGTGGTGGGAGAGCTGCGTCAACCTATCTATCAAGACCTGCAGTACGACATGCAGCATCCACAAATAAAAAAGACGCCAATACGAATAAGGTACTGAGTATGTAAGGTAGGAAATCATAAGTAAGAACAGTAATGTAAATAGGGATAGAGTAGATACAACCTCTAACATCTGGGTACCTATAAGGGTTATTGACATGAAATGCGTGATACATACATATATATACATAAAATTTAAAAACATACGCCTCTGTGGGCAACATCATCATCATATCGTACACGGCGTAATAGGCTCGGTGGAATGTACCCGGCCACGTGGAGCTCGATAAAACACAACTGATCAGTGGTTGCACAATAGGTATCGTACCCGGCCGACTATAGCGCGGCTCGGTAGAGTAAAATAGATACATATACATACATANATATATATATATATATATATATATATATATATATATATATATATATATATATATATATATATATATATATATATATATATATATTCTCCGTACACGTTATTAGGACTAACTCTTCCTCAAGAATCTTATAAGAATCAGGAAGTAACAACAACATTGATAACATAAAAATAAGAGAATCAACCTCAACATCAATTGTTCCATAAGAAGGGAAACAATGTAAGTAGTGCTAGCTCCTAAGAGTAGAGTATCTTTGGAAGCTCGTCCATTGTATTATGTGCAATCGGAGTCGTTCAAAATAAGGAAAGGGATAGCCTCACATACCTTATATATATACTTCCCAACCTCAAGTTGTTCAAATTTCATGACCCCTTAATCTACAATAAGAGAAACGATACTATCATTATCGTTTAAGCGTCGTAACTATTATGTATCGATCATAACATATTTTACGATGAAATGGACAGCACCTCCCTTATATATATGACTTTATACAAGTCAAAAAAATCACCAAACAGCCCAAACAATATCAATAATAATCATACTGAGCCTCCCAAAATAGTCCACATAACCTAATCACTTCATGCATAAGACGACCACCGTAGTAGTGTCAAACGACCCAGAAATGTTATGACGAACGACCAGCCCACAAACCTACATATATATATGGTGTTTCTACACACCCTTCCTCCTTCCAACTCCACGAAATAGTAGTAAACCACGCAGCCCAACAGCAACACAAAACAATCCATAAAATAGTCCGCTACAAGTGAATAACTCAAACTCACGGCTTCCGATCACCGTCCCGTGAGTTCTTATAAGTATAGAACGAATTACCATGAATTTACAGAAGGAAAAGTTGATGAAAGATATCAGTAAACTCACTTTACTTGTTGGATAAATCAGCCTTTATCTTGGTTCTTCAAACTCTAGGTTTTACCCCCAATTAGAACTTGAAAGAGAGAGAGAAAATCAATTAGGGTTTGTGGATAATTTTTGGGAGGAAGTTTGTTGTGGTTTAGGTCTGGTTATTTGTGATATACAATGAAGGATATATTGCGGGATATAAACCCTTAAATGGTCTCTTTGTCTCACCCAAAATTGCCTGTTTTTGGGCTCTCATTTAACCAAGTAGGTGACACTCCTACTTGTCACATAGCAGCCTGTGCAGTCTCACAACAATGCCTATATCTCTCTATGCCGATGTCGCATTGATAAACGGTTTAATGTGTTGGAAACTGGACTCATAGATTTCAATTTGGTGGGTAGATCACCCATTAATTCTAAGTAAATTAGGATAAAAGTTTATTAACATTTCACCTAAAGTTTAAGTAAAATTATGAGCATAAGTTGCGACAACTTTTGTCGACTTTTGTTTCATAACTCGTTTGACTTCAAGATATATGATACGGATATTATATGATTCAAATACCTTAAAACAAAACATCTTGAGAATATTAAGAACCCCTAGGTTTACCCAAAAATACGGGTTACAACATCCTTGATTTGTTTAACTTCTAATACTTGTTAATCACCCGTATACACTCTTGTATCATTTAAGAACAATAGGATTAACTTCTTATCATCTCAAAGATAATATATTCTCATATTTACTTCGACTAACTTATGGAATGAACCAACGTACGTGAATATGGGTTGTAACACGGGCTTGCAGACTTGCGTTTCCTTGTGGCTTACAGACTTGCGTTTCCTTCGGGGTTATCAGCAGTTCATCCAGTGTTCCATGTGTCCATGCTCGGGAAGTATCATGGTGACCCATCCCACGTGTTAAATTTTGGCTCTGTCCAGTTGGATAAGGATTTGACTTATGAGGAGGAGTCGGTAGCTATTCTAGACCGACACCTTTGTCAATTGAGGTCGAAGAGTTATCCTTCAGTTCGAGTGCAGTGGAGAGGTCAGCCTGTTGAGGCAGCTACTTGGGAGTCCGAGTCGGACATGCGGAGTAGATATGCCCCCTATTCACCAATTCTGGTAGTTTTCTATCTCCGTTCGAGGACGAACGATTGTTTTAGAGGTGGATATTGTGATGACCCAAAGGGTCACCTTATGTTTTAGAAATCAATTCTTCTCTTTTTAGCCTTAATTTTTTTTACTCTCCTCGATTTGTGTGTGCGGTCCGGGCGTGTTTCCGGAAAACTTTATGTTGAAAGTTGATGAAAATAATTATTTCCCTTAAAAGTTAATTTTAGTTGACTTCGGTCAACATTTTGAGCAAATAGACCCGAACCCGTGTCTTGACGATCTCGGTGGGTCCGTAATAAAATATGGGACCTGGGTGTATGCCCGGAATCAAATTCCGAGGTCCCTAGCTCGAGATGTGAAGTTTTGTTGAAAATTGAAATACTAAAAATTTAACGAATTTATGAAAATTGTTAATGTTTGATCTTGTAGGTATCGGGATCGTATTTTGATTCCGTAGACCGGTACAGGTCCGTTATGATATTTATACCTTATATGTAAAATTTCGTGAAAAACGAAATTGATTTGACGTGATTTGGACGTCTGATTGTGTAAATAGGAATTTCAAAAGTGTTCTTGGGAGATTCAAGTGATTTGATGCTAAATTTGTAGTTCTAGATGTTATTTTGGCGAATTGATCGCACGAGCAAGTTCGTAAGATGTTTTTAGACTTGTGTGCATGTTTGGTTTGGAGCCCCCGAGGGCTCGGCTGACTTTCGGATAGGCTACAGAGTGAAGTGAAATTAGAAAAGTTTTTGGTGTGCATCAGGTCTGCAGGTCTCGCAATTGCAAGGTCTGGCTCGCAAATGCGGGCCTCGTATTTGCGAGCATGGGCTGGGACTAGGTAATCTCGCATTTGTGGAGGTTTCATGTTCTCAATTGAGAACGGATAACTCGCATTTGCGAAGACTGCAGAAATGCGACAGGTTCATATTTGCGATACTTCTCTCCATTTGTGAGCTTCGCAATTGCGAAGCTCTGGTCGCAAATGCTACATCTGTAGCTGGTAAGTCATGACTTAGATGTGGTAGAAATTGTGGGTTTGGGTAGAATTAGGAATTTTTGGAAAATTGGAAATTATATCTCAATTTGGGATTGTATTTCGAAACTAGTTACATATTCGGGCTCGGGGATGAATGGATGAACGGTTTTTGGTCCGAACCTCGAGTTTTAACCAAGTGGGCCCGGGGTCGATTTTTTTATTTTTTGGGGGAAATGTTGGGAAACCTAAATTTATGTATTGTTGATTTCTTTAGCAACATTTGATGTTAATAAGCTAATTATGGCTAGATATGAGTGGTTCAGGGGTGGAAACTAGAGGAAAAGCGATAATTGAGCAGTGACTGGTCTATGGATCGAGCTAAGTGTTGTGTCTAACCTTGACTTGAGGGAATTAGGAACCCACGGAATATGTGACTATGTGAAATCCATGTGTGCGGCGTATATGCGAGGTGACGAGTGCTTATACGCCGCCAAATTATCTGTTTTCCTTGATTTAATTATTTCCTTTAAAATTTTCATTCCCTGTTATAATTGTTATATGATCTAAATGCTTCCATACTTAACTGCTACATGTTATTAAATATCTTCTCCTGTTAGTTATGTTAGTTCTTTCCATAGATCCCCTAATCCATGCTATTTTCTTAATTGGACTTGTGCTACATTTAGAATTGTAAAAATTTCTGTAATGGTCTCGCTGTGTAGCATTAATTGAGAAGAGTTGACATTCATAAAGGTTTCCTTTGTTTGGTTCTGTTTGGTATTTATTTATCATAAAGTCCTTGTGCTTTCAACTATAATTGACTGTGTACATTGAGTGTTTGTTACTGATATGGTTGGATCAGGCTATACGCCACATCAGTAGGAATAAGGGAGGATAGATAAGGAGGAATAAGGGTGAATGTATTTATACGGTGGGTTGCACGCCGCAATAGGAGGAATAAGGGTTGATTGATATGGTTAAACAAAGGTGAACTATTCTATTGATATTGATATATGGTGGGATCGGGTTGCGCGCCGCAACATATATATACTATTTACGTTTATTGTATATGTTACGGAGGAATAAGGGAGAATGTTGTAATGGATGGTGGGATCGGGTTGTGCGCCGCAACAAAACTACATGTTTCTATTTCCTGAACTGCACTTCTTTCATTATCTGATATAGTAAGGGTTGGTAATTCCTGACGATACTGGTTCACTCTAGAGGCTGTGGTTACCGGTTTTAGTTGGCTATTTGGCTATGTTCTCTATTTCCATTATTCATTCATTTATATACTACTTACAGGTTTGTGTATAGATGTCACGCCTTAGCCTCGTCACTACCTCGTCGAGGTTAGGCTCGACACTTACCAGTACATGGGGTTGGTTGTACTGATATTACACTCTGCACATTGTGTAGATTTTGGAGACGGTCCTAGTAGCGGCCATTAGTGAGCTCGGATCGGATACCTGCAGAGGCTTGAGGTACGACTGTTAAGCGCTCGCAGCACCTGGAGTCCCCATCCTCTTTTGTTTGGCTGTAAAGTTTCATTCAGACAGATTTCCATTTATTTCATACCTTTATGTGTATTATTTTAGAACCTCGTGAACTTGTGACACCGCAGGGAATTTCAATAGACGATTGGTTGTTCAATTTCCGCATTTAGACTTAGAACATATCTGTTATTCTGGTTAAATATCAATGTTACTGTTTAAACTGCTAAAAAAAGTATAAATATTCTAATGTTGTCTTGCCTGGCAAGTGTGATGTTAGACGCCATCACAATTCCGACGGTGGGACTTTTGGTTCGTGATAATTAAGTGTAAAGTCTTGTTATAAATACTTGTCTTCACTCAATGGTTTCCACACACAAATAACTTTAAAGAAAATAGAAAGTTCATTAATTACATCCAAAGTATAAGAATATGGCAAAGTCACTAGTGAGCTACACAACCTTCCTTGCTATCCTCGTATGCTTCCTCCTCATTTCATCCAATGGTTGGTACTTCTTTGATTGTCATTTTATTTTTGAATATTCTTTCTGCCTTTCTACATTTAGACCCTACTCGCTATATAATATGAAATATTTAGCGCTATAATCACCATATGTTGGTATCAAATTTCAATAAAAATACTACAAATTCACTACAATTGTGGTGATTGTGTGAGAAATAGTACTAAAGTGCTATGTTTTTATTATCATATTGTACGGTCTTTTCTTTGGGTTCGTACTGTATTTTATGGGACAAGTGAAATAATCTAAATAATATATAGAACATCATAAAGTTTGGCACCTTTTAATTGATAACATGTACAAATATATAAATATGAAAGTCCCTCAAAAAAAATTTCTAACAATCTCCTACTTGGACCATATATATGTTTGAAAAATCATACATAGATAACTGTAACAAAGCGACCGGTCATTTTGGGTTCTAGCATATTATCCTGTGATTTGAGATTTTCCGAAGGTTTATTTGATGATTTATTACTTGCGAGTATGGATGGTTTTAATCCCGAGAGAGTTAGGAGTAATTTGGAATACTTGGTTTCCTAACTAAAGTTATAAAGTTGGAAGAGTTTATCAAAGTCAATATTCTTGATAAACAATCTCGAATCGGTGGTTTAAAGGTCCCTACGTATTCGTTTGATGATTTTGAACTTGTACATAAATTATATTTTGGATGTTCCTTGAAGGTTTTGATCTTTTTTGTCGATAATTGACAATTTCAAGATTTCAGAGTTCCTAAGTTTGACTGAAAGTTGACTTTGATATTATTAGGTTCCGATTGATGTTTCGAGCCTATGAGTAGGTAAGTACATGTAATTCGGATTATTGTATATAATTCACGACCCAAAATCCAATTAGTCGTGATGGCACCTAAGTCAATTTGGATTGTACATGAACATTGTTCAAATCTAAAGCTACCAAGGACCAGTGATAGTCATTACTGGAACACGGGTACATCTTGTCACGACCCAATTTTTCCTCCATCGGGTATCGTGATGGAGCCTAGTCTTAGGGACTAGGTAAGCCTAACATCTACTGAATAACAGTAATAATAAAGAAAACCTAACAGTCTCGGTATAAAAATCTTTACAGAATTTATAATTTCCCAAAACCGGTAGTACAAGTCATAAGCTCTACAGAGTTTGCTACAACTTCTAAATACAATTTTGGAAATAAATACAACACTGTGAATATAAAATAGGAAGGTGACTCCGAAGCCTCTGAACGCAGCAGCATGGTTACCTTGAGCCTCCTCGGCAAGAATCTGCACCGGTACTAATGATCAATACCTGGATCTATACAAAAAATATACTTAAGTGTAGTATGAGAACACCACAGCGGTGCCCTATAAGTATCAAGGATAACCTCGATGAAGTAGTGACGAGGACTAGCCAAGACACCTACAGGTCTAATAAACTAAATAAGCATAAGTATAGGAATAACCGAACATGATATATATATATATAAAGACTACGCGATATGGCTAATAATATAACAACTGCAACAAGGAAGGAAACAACAAGTAACAGCGGAACACCATAATAAGGGCACTGAAGAGTGAACGGAAACACAACCCAAACCCGAAATCACCAATAGAGTAAAGACAAGTAGTAACTCAGCAACTGCGATAGTTTTCACATCATGTCTTAGCCAACAAACTCTAATAAATTAGTCAAAACCTTCAAGCATAAATCTTTAACCCATAAGTTTTTAAATAGAAGTCTTTAGAAATAATCCTTCCCATTAAGGATTTCGTTTTTGAAATATATTTCCTTCAAATAAATATCCTTCAAATAAAGTTCTTTCAAGATAAATACTTTTCGAATATAAACTTTTCAAATAATTATCCTTCGAATATAAGTCACCCTGTGACACCTTATCTAATAATTATACAATACGGGTCTCGATACCTTAACCCTAAATTTGGCATCATGTGCCCTCATCACACATCATAACCACAATGACGACTCAAGTGCCAAATAGAGTCATTCTCACATGCAAGTCAAGTAAAAAAGGTGTGTGTCTATACTCAACAATAAAAAGGTGTGTGTCTATACTCGGCAAGATCAAGAAAACCTCTTATCCGATAAGGAGTGCTTGGCTACGTGTATGCCTGTGCAAGTGTCCTAATATAGTTTGTACCAGCTAGTAAGTATAAGGAAAAGAACGGACAACACGTAAATGTTTAAAAGAATGTAAGCATAGAATATTAGCAGCCCAGAACACAGATATAACAATAGGGGATGTCCCAGGATACTGCCCCGTAGTCCGAAAAGTAAATGTGTAGGTGGATCTCCCGGAATTCTGTTGCGTAGTCCCAAAGTAAATATGCAGTGTTGGGGTAACTCCCGGAATACCGTTGCATAGTCCCAATGTAAATATGCAATACAGGGGGATCTCTCGGAATACCGTTCCGTAGTCCCAAAGTAAATATGCAGGGGGATCGTCCGGAATACCGTTCCATAGTCCCTAAGTAAATATGATGTACAAGGGGATCTCACGGAATACCGTTTCGTAGTGCCAAAGTAAATATGCATGGGGGGTCTCCCGGAATACCGTTCCTTAGTTCCAAAGTAAATATGTTGTGCAACCAATAGAGATAACAGTTACAGCACGGAAAAAACCTCGTGTATCACCACAATAAGTACAATAGCAACAATGACAATAATAAAAAGTACGACAAGTAAATCAACTCAGAATTTTAAATCACCACGAAATGGTAGAAAACATTCACAAGGAATAACCACAGTAAAGAATGTTAAGCGTAAAGATAACAACTCAACAAGGAAAGCTAAAATGTAGCAACGGTTCCAGAATATTCAAGTGAACATTACGGAAGCCAACACGAGTCAAATAGTTCCAAATAAAGGCAAGTCAACTATGATATGAGTTATATAAACTCCTTTTTAGGTTGAGAAATAACGAAGGATATCCAACAATTCAATTAGGATAAGCAGTAGAAGATAATCATAACTCCAATTAAGACTAAACAATTATAGGATGAGCTAATAATAATTTCAATTAAAGATAAGTAGTTATGAAAAAATAGCATGACGATGGAAGAGGTAAAATCTTCAGTCAAGTCAAATAAGAGTCAAATAAAAAATAAAAGTGAATCCTAAAGCAATTGACTCTAATTAAAGCATGTAGAGGTGAAACTAGAAAATAGGAACTCAAAAGTATCAAGAAAAACTTCATACACAGTGAATATAAGGACCTAAAATACCTAAAAGGCCAACTTTCCACCAATAAGTCCGAGCCCGCACTCTTCACCTCGCGTATATGTACTACAATCAACATCGAAGACTCGAATCATAAGGGGTAGTTCCCCCACACAAGGCTAGGAAATATACTTACCTCAAAAATGACAAACCGGTACTCTAAAATTGAACTCCTCGGGTGAAAAAGACCTCCGGACGTCTCAAATATAACCAAAATAACTTCAAAGCATAAATAAAACTCATAAGAAACTATTTAGGATCATAAAGTCTCAATCTTTAACAAAATCCGAAAATCGATCCAAAAGTCGACCCCCGAGCCCGCACCTCGGAACCCGACAAATTTTACAAAACCCGAACGCCCATTCCAATATGATTTCAACCATACACAAATTGTCAAATTCTGATACCATTTCGTCCCTCAAATCATGATTTTTCATTTTAGAAATTTTCTTCAAAAACCAACATTTTTCTCAAGCCAAAACACAAACTAATTGATAAAAATGAAGATAAAATCTAAGAATATATTAAATACTAGGTGAAGCACACTTAACCAATCGAATTGCTTGAAAAACCCACAAAGAATCGCTCAAAATCGAGCTTTACAAGTCAAAATATGATAAAAAATGGTCTAACCCTCTATTTGGGAATATATTCTGCCTGTCCAGGTAATTGTACACCGCAATCACGGAAGAGGAGATCTGACTGCGAAGAAGGAAATCTGGTGGCCCGGGAACTGAAGTACGCGAACGCGAGCAACGCGATGCAAACGCGGATAACAATGGACTAAGCTTATTCGATCGTGAACTCTTCCCAACAAGGTTAACAATATGCGAACACAGTGTATAACAATTTAAAAGTTCGCGATCGTGAACCTTAAAATGTGAACGCGATGAAGGAAAATATGGCAGGTCCATAGAAAACTAAGCGATCGCGACTGTGACTACGCGATCGCGAAAGAGGACATCAGACATCAAAAACCAGCAATCCAAAAATAGAAGAAATTGGCCCGTAGCCCATTCGAAACACACCCGAGGCCCCGGGGACCCTTTCTAACAAACAAACAAGTTCCATAACCTAACATGGGCCCGCTCAAGACCTAAAATCACATCGAACAACGCCGAAAATGCAATTGTTCCAGGAATCAAACTATGAACTTCCAAATCTTCCAACTTCTAAATCTCGTGCCATAACCAATCAAACCAACCCGGAACGACGCCAAATTTTGTAGACAAGTCCCAAAAGACATAATGGAGTTGTTTCAACTCTTACAATTTCATTCCCACCCCGATATCACAAAAGTCAACTATGGGTCAAACTTCTCCATTTTCCAACTTTCGCCGAATTGCCTCAAATTACTCCATGGACCTCCAAATCCGAATCCAGATACACACCTAATTCCAAAATCACCATAACAAGATATTGACATCATCCAAAATTCATTCCGGACCCGTTTACTCAAAAGTCAAATTCTGGTCAAATTTCCACCGCTGAAGCTTCCAAAACTAGAATCCCTATTCCAATTCGACTTTGAATCATCTGGTAACCAGATTCAACCACTCACGCAAGTCGATACACATAATATGAACCTGTACAAGAGTTTACGCCACTGAACGGAGCTTAAATTCTCAAAACTATTGGTCGGATCGTTACATCATCCCCCTCTTAAACAAATGTTCGTTCTTGAACGTGTCAAGATTCGCGTCGAAGTCCTCAAATCACTGCATTCATGGTTCCAACATACACCCGCGGATGATCCGTCACCCCGATCTACATAAGCTTGATGAAACAATCTCAACTGCAATTTCGCCTTTCTACCAACATTGATAAGCCTCGTACCCCAAATTTTCACCTTCTATTCATTTCCAAAAGACACGATTCTAAATCCATATCCGGTATGAGTCTCAACTAGCAGCATCAACACATGCCTACACCCACGTACACAACATGGTTTGAACACATCAAATCACATGAAATCATGAGGGTCCCACCCTCAACTCTAAACCACAGATTGAATATATATCATACCAATTGGAATCTCCCATTAACTCAGCTCTGCCAATAAAGTCACAACACTCTCTGAACTCTCACCCCGGTAGAGTATCAAATCACAGATCGTAACCAATAATGAATAAAAACAACAATATGCACGACTACCACTCATAAACTCTCCCAACAGGGGCAAACAAGTAAACAAAGTGCCAAATCATGAAACGCACCTATAAATTGAGAAACAAATAGGGAACTCGTCCCAATAAGCAGAAGCGAAATAAAATATGAATGGTACACTCTATAACAAATCAAAACATACCTGTATGATAATATCTGGCATAACGGTCTCCGGCCTACTTGCTTGAATACCCCATTGGGAGACACATGCCCCAAGCCTGGGACAATCTCTCACGATGTGGCTGATATCTCCACACTCAAAGCAACCTCTCTCCTGACATGGCTGTGGAAGCCTGAAACACTGTGCGAAGCCGGAAGTGCAAACTAAACTACTGACACAAAAAACCTCGACCATGTCGTACCCTTCCTCCAAAATAAGGACCAGCAGATCTATCCGGTCTACGAGGCCTCCTCGCGTCCCTGTACTCTCCATCCTGATCTCGTCTACCCTCTCGCTCCCGGTCTCACATGCTCTCTAACAGGCGAGCGATCCCCACCACTTGCTGAAACGTCACATCTGACTCCAACTCCCGAGCCATGCTGAATCGAATATCATGCCTGAGCACCTCAATGAATCTACGGACTCGCTCTTTAACTATAGTGACCAAGGCAGGTGCATGTCTGGCCAAATCACTGAATCTGACGGCATAGTCTACTAACATAGTGCCCTAACACAACTGCTCAAACTCTGCGCGCCATGCATCCCGAAGGCATTGAAGTACAAACTCTCTCAGGAACATCTCTGAAAACTGAACCCTTGAAAGTGAAGTTGCATCGGCTAGGCTACCCAAATCATACTCCCACCACCACTGATAAGCTGCTCCCTTAAGCTGAAATGAAGTAAAAGCATCCCCACTCGTCTCAACAATACCCATAGTACCGAGAATGCGATGGTACTCCTCTAGAAAACCATGTGCAGTCTCTGAAGCCAAACCACTAATTGTAGGAGGGTTGTATTTCTTGAGCTTGCAGGTCTCAGCTGCTCTTCCTCGAATGTTGCTTCCCTGACCATGGGCTGAATTGGGACCAGAGGTTGTGTCGCCATGACACCTGGAACCTGATCAACGCGAACTCGCTACTCTACAGTGTGGGTAGGGGGAGTCTGAGTCCACTATAAGAAAAATAGCGTTTAGCGACGAAATTTAGCGACAAGAGATATTCCGTTGCTAAATAATTCGTATCAAATATAGCGATGGATTAGCGACAAAAAACATATATTCGTTGCTAAAATTGGCACTAAATATTAGTGCCTTTATTTTACCTAAAAAAGTAGCGACGAAGGTTGGCGACAAAAATTATAAAAACTTAGCGACGAATTTAACGTCAATTTTATTAATTATTATTAGTGACATAATTTCGGTTCTTCGCCGTTTTCTTTGCTAATTTCCATCCCAAAAATAAAATTACCCTAATTAAAAGACATTCCCACTAGTAGGGCACAAACACCCCAATTTCACTCCTCTCTATCAGACTCCCACTTTCACTCCTCTTCAACAATGGGAGTTTTTTTCTTCAAATACAAAAATTTGGGTAAATGTCTGGAAAATACTCCTTTACTTAATTATTCTTCTTCTTGTCTTCCGTCTTTTATTCCTCTTTCTTCTCTTCCTCTTCTGAAAAATAGAAGAAAACCTTCGAAATTGCAAAAATTTTGCTGCGAAAATTTGAAATTCGAAGTCGCGTGTTTGCAGAATTCTGAAATTCATAAGTCGTGCATTGATTTTAGGGATTGTATGTCCTTGATAAGGTAATCTTCTTTGTGATTTCATTCATGTATTGTAGATCTGGGTGAGAATCATGTTCATATTGTCTTGTGCTTTATTTTGGTATTTTTTTTCAAAGTTTCTCCATCTTTATTCCAGATTTTCTCTACTCTTTATTATTGTTTTTCCCCCTCGGAACACTGTTTTTCTTATTAAAGAGAACTGTTGGTAATTTCATTTGCTTTTAATGAGCTTAATATTCTGCAGAAATAGCCATGTCCTCCTGTAATTTTGTGCGCTGGAAAAATAAGAAGGGAAATTCTGGGGGTTTTCTTCTTCTTTTTTATGATTTTCTTGCTAGAAAAATAATAATTAATGAGGAACATTGCTGGAAAAATAAGAAGAGAAAAATAAGGAACATTGCTACAGTAGCCAGTAGCCAAAACAACTGAATCAACTTCAAGTGTTTCACCATTCATAAGTTCAACTGTGCCACAATTATACTTTTTTATTCCAGGTACAACCTTAACTTTTCATGATCTGATTTTTTCCAAAGCATTCCTTGTGAACTCTTGAGTGTTAATGGTCCAATTGATGGCCTTTTTAGTCCATAACTCTCAATATTTCCAAGAATAAACCATGCTAGAATTAGTAGAGTGTTAATTGAGTATTATTAAATAAAGAACTCTAAGGTCTTGTTTATTTTAATATTAAATAGAAACATGGACAATCTAGAGCGTGATTGGATGTACAAATAGTTGGATGGCCGAGGGAGTATTAATTCATGTTTCATAACTGGTGTGTACAAGTTTCTCCAGTTTGCTTGTTCTCAGCTCAATCGCATGAGTGGTGACAATGTTAGATGTCCATATAAAAAATGTCACAATATTAAATACATGGATGTTGAAAGTATTAAATTGAACCTTTATCAGTATGGATTTGTTGAGAGCTATTTTCTTTGGAAGTATCAAGGAGAAAAAAATGTAACCGGTGGGATGTCTTCTAGTGGTGATTTGCATGGTAGAGCTCAACCTAAATCGGGATATGAGAATCCATATCGACAAATGGTCTTGGATGCAGCTGGACCCAATTTTGGCCATGGTTTGAGCGGGCAGTCTTATAATAATACTGAACGTGAGTCGTCTTAGTTTTATGAACCTTAAATGGAGGCAAATACTAATCCTTCAATGTAGGCGGACCCTAATCCTTCAATGGAGGAGGAACCAATTCTTGAGTGCCAAAGGTTTTATGATTTGCTATAGGCCACTGATACAAAACTATACCTAGTTCTTCCCTCTCTCAACTCGCAGTAGTTTCTAGGATGCTAAATATTAAAATGGGGAATACTTTATCACAAAGAGGTTATAACCAAATGATGCAACTGTTGAAAGAGGCTTTACCAAAAGATAACACAATGCTTGATAACTATTACGATACCAAGAAGCTAGCGGCTAGCTTGGGTTTTCCAGTTGAAAAGATTGATTGTTGTAATTCTGGATGTATGTTGTATTGGGGTAAAGATGAGGACCTCACATCTTGAAAGTTTTGTAGCCACCAGAGGTACAAACGTCATGTCGGTTCTCGTAAGAGAAAATTAATCCCTTATAAAAAAATATATTATTTTCCTTTGGTTCCTAGATTGCGGAGATTATATGCATCTCATTCTACCGCCGCTGATATGAGATGGCATCATGAGAACATACAAGAGGAGGGCGTAATGCGTCAGCCATTAGACTCTAAGGCTTGGAAGCACTTCAACGAAACTCATCGCTTTTTTTGCTGCTGAACCAAGAAATGTGAGGTTGGGATTATGTACTGATGGTTTTCAGCCCTTTGGTCATTCAGGGAGGAAATACTCTTAATGTCCATTGATTGTCACTCCATAAAATATTCCTCCAGGGATGTGCATGAAAGAGGCGTACATGTTCTTAACTATCACTGTTCCAGGGCCAAACAACCCTAAACAAAAAATTGATGTTTATCTACAACCTGTAATAAATGAATTGACCTTGTTATCGGAGACGGGTGTAAAAGCATTTGACATCTCAAAAAAACAAAATTTTCAATTAAGGGCCGCTTTGATGTGGACAATCAATGACTTTTTAGCATATTCTATGTTATCTGGATGGAGTATTGCCGGTAACTTAGCATGTCCTTATTATATCGAGGAAGCACAATCCTCTAGATTACGTCATGGTGGGAAAACAACTTGGTTTGGCAGTCATAGAATGTTTCTTGACCAAAAGCATCCGTTTAGGAGAGATCGTAAAAACTTCCATAAAGGTCAGACTGTCAGAAGGCTACAACCACCCCTTAGAACAAGAGAGGAAAATCTTGAACCAAATTTGTGAGTTCGGACTAAGGATAACTGAGATAGATGCAGAAGAAGTTAATGGGAGAATTTCTAGGTCTTGTGGATGGAAACAGAGATGCATCTTTTGGGATTTTCCTTATTGGAGCTCTAACGTAATCCGACATAACCTCGAGTCATGCATATTGAGAAGAATGTCTTTGATAATGTATTTAACATAGTTCTTAATGTTGATGGCAAAATAAAAGACAATCCAAAGGCACGTGAAGATATGGTAAACTATTGCGATCGACCGCAATTGGCAAAGAATCATATTGATGGAAGCTATCCCAAAGCTGCCTGTACAATAAAGAAGAATAAAAAAAGTGCCTTGTTCAATTTGTTGGAAAATGTGAAGTTTTCAGATGGGTATGTTTCGAATTTGAGTTGATGCCTAGACATAGACAAGTATGAATTATTCGGTATGAAAAGTCATGATTTCCATGTGTTCATGCAACAATTAATGCCTATTTCCTTTCGGGAGCTACTTCCTAGTAACGTGTGGCAAGCACTTACGGAATTGAGCTTATTTTTTTAGGATCTCACCTCGACTGTTCTTCGAGTGGGGGACATGGAGAGATTAGAGGCAGACATCCCACAGATTTTGTGTAAGTTAGAGCGTATATTTCCTCCTGGATTCTTTAACTCAATGGAACATGTGCCTGTACACCTTCCATATGAAGCAAGGATTGTTGGACCTGTACAATATAGATGGATGTATCCTTTTGAGAGGTTATGAACTTTTTATGCTCTTATTATGACAAGTATGCTACACATGACATTATGAATTTAATGGTCTATCCATTTATTTGTATAGGTACCTTCGAACTCTTACAAAAATGATAGGGAATAAAGCTAGTGTCGAGTGTTCAATTTCTGAAGCATATTTGATGATGAAATCAACACAATTATTTTCCCATTATTTTGAGCCCCATGACATTACACGTAATCATAATGTGGCCCGTAATGATAGTGGTAGTGTTATGGAAGATCTTGAAGGAAATTTATCAATATTCATCCATACAGGCCGACTACGGGGAGAAGGAAAAAAGAGAAGTTTGTCCCTCGAAGAAATCAAAGCAGCCCAAACTTATATTTTACTAAATTGTGTAGAGGTTGAGCCGTTTGTAAGGTATAATTTTTATAATAATAGATATATCCATATATTTTGAGTCTGTATTTAACTTGTTTATTGCAATGAAGTATGTACATACAACAATTGCAAGAAGAATTCCCCAATCTATCTCAGGATCAAATAAATGGGAGTCTCGAAACTTGTTTTGCTATATGGTTCAAGGAATATGTAAGACTATAAAAATTATTAGCTTTTAAGCAATTATGTACTTGAATTGGCTTGTTATATTTAACTAAGTCTTATAATTTTTTTGAAACAGGTTCGATGCAACCACATTGAGAACCAATTGTTGCGTAGTCTTGCTCATGGACCATTATTAAGCGCAAAATATTATCCGATGTATTTTGTTAATGGATACAAATTTCACACGGAATCTCATGGTAGTGCAATATCAACAATTAATAGTGGAGTTTGTATCTCAGATCCAAATGTTGGTGACGATTTTGGACGGACACAAGAGATTATACAATTGGAATACCGCGAAGAAACTTTAAAGC
This sequence comes from Nicotiana paniculata, assembly GCA_005239505.1. Classification (NCBI taxonomy): domain Eukaryota; kingdom Viridiplantae; phylum Streptophyta; class Magnoliopsida; order Solanales; family Solanaceae; genus Nicotiana; species Nicotiana paniculata. The sequence goes on along the minus strand of ML344428.1, from coordinate 20,183 downwards.
AAACTGTGTTATTCAAGTGTGAATGGTTTGATCCGACTGTGGATGTTGGTGTCAAGGAGCATAACCAATACAAATTAGTCTATGTGAACCATCGACATCATTTTAGAAAGTACGAACCTTTTATTCTTGCGATGCAAGCAACTCAAGTGTGTTATGTGCCTTATCCTAGCACGAAAAAGGACAATGATAATTGGGTAGTTGTTTTGAAAGTTAAACCACAGGATGTTATTGAACTTCTTGATGAGTAAATAACATCAACTCCAAAACCGAATCTTCCATTCTAAGTTTAAGAAATTGAAGTCCATTTGATAGATATGAATTTCACCACTGATGAGAATATAATCTTACATGATCCAAATGGGGATGTAATTGAAATGGTTGAACCCATTGATGATGGATTATTGATAGAGCATCAAGAGTTCGAAGAATAATCTTCAAAAGACTAGTATGAAACTGAGGATGAAAATGAGGAGGATGACGAGGATGACGAGGAAGAGTTTGAAGAAGAAACAGATGATGACTAGTGTGTTGATAAAAATGCACCACTATATTTTTATTGAGTTTTGTTTTTCTAGTAATCCGTGTGGTATGTTATAAGTCATGTATCTATTTTGTAGAATAATCTATAGAGAATCAAATCGAATACCACGTTTATAGTAATCTAAATAGTATAGTACTCTTCTAGCTTACGTTGTGTTGTGCGTCTTTTTACATTAGTCCGACTCTTTTTGTGTAGCAGTAGAATAATGTTTATTGTCAATTTAATAGTGTTACCTGATTAATCTGTCTAAATTCAAAATTAGTTGGATCCAAGATCGTTGTATTTTGGTCTAAAGAAGTTATCAAATTCAACAATTCAGTGAGTAGTTCAAACATTGGATAGATTAGGTATTTTTTATATTGTGTTATGTCTCTTTGTATCAATTTAATAGTGTCTTTCTGATATTGCCTTTAGCAGAACATTTTATTTTGAAGCTTCATATGCCATATGTTATTTAGACATGCATTGTTTCATATCCTTCTTTTATTTATTTATTTATTTATTTTGTAGATATGCCTCGAGGTAGCGGTCGAGGTAGTGCAGGCCGTGTAGGTAAATCTTCAGTTAGGGCTAATTTTTCTACTCGTGAAAATATACCTACTGTTCTCATTCCCACAATCAGTCCTCAACAAGGTGGTACGAGTTCCTTAGGTGGACCAGATCACATCAATCAAGTTCAAACATTACGTCCTAGTAGTATGCGATCTATTCAAACATCATGCCAATGGTAGTACCCCAACTACTAATTGGGAACCATCTCCAAATACCCCTAATCAGAGCAACACAATAGGCGAGGGTATATCTTCTCAAAGAAACATAATAGGAGAAACTGAGTGTAGCAGTACCCGCGGGCCACTGACGCTTCTTACTATTTCTCTTACAGGGTTAGTCCATACTTGTACAATTACTTTTGGTATATTTTTATTGATATATGGTATGACTTTAAATAATGTCTTCTAATTTGTTTAGGTTAGAGCCTTCATTTGAATGCTCTGAGTGGATAACTAAGTCTTTCAAGCATGAACTTGATTCTAATGGAGTCAACTAGAAAAGCGTCTCAAGTGAGATAAAAAAAAAATCATTTTTGATAATTCAAGGTATAATCCATCACAATTGGATTTAGAAAGTATATTAACTTTTATATATAACTTATTAATGTTATTACTTTATAAATTTATTTCAGAAGGCATTCTACTGGGGTTGTTCAATTGATAATGTGGTGCGGGTCCAATAGGAACATAGGGCAGCAAAAATATACAGTGATTTTGTTAGCAAACTAAAATCAAATGGGGTGCAACCGGACACTATTCCAAATAATGTGGGGAGAAGTTGGTTGAGACTTTGAAAAGATCCTAAGTGTGTTGAAACGTCAGAAATAAATGTAAAAATTTGTTGTGCTGGGAGCGTAGTTGCTACTGGTGCTCACACAGGTGGCTCTTTTAGTGTTGGGGAGCATCACAAGAGACTTGTAAGCGTATACAAAATATCTGAAATAAATGCAAAATACTCACTATGCTGTAATCTGAACCTTTAACCTTCTATGTTTCTCCACTGACAAATGACAAGTTTGCTCAATCCTATTATGGGATTAGCTCAAACCTTATGTTACCTTATTCAAAATGAGATGCCCTTAGGTTTTTCAATTCATGGATTAGGGTTCAGATGCATGTTTGAATTGCTGCCTTGTGTTTTGAAAGGGAAGAAATGTGGTGATTCTTGTTTATTGTTTTTTGTGAAGTAAAGTTTTTTTCTTAAATATTTTGGGATTTTTATTATTTAGCTTTGCTCTATCCACTTTTGTTGTTAAATATTCTTCAGCACCATTCGCTGCACCAAACTGTCATAGGAAACCTTTGATCGCTTGTGTGTTTTGATCTTGTTGTATCATGTATGTGCGCTAATTAGTCCAATTAGGATCTATATTTTGTTTCTTAATCACTCTGATAATTTTGTACTAGTTTCTTGGTGGCTATAGCATTCGTTCTTGTTAGTAATGCACACTTCATTTCATTTGTGTTGTCGGGTTATGGTGGTTAAGAATTAGGATGGTCTTCTTGTTGTGGAACTTGTTAAGTGACGTTTTTGTAAATTGTTGAATGATTGCATTGTGACTTGATTCCTTGCAAAAACGTGGATTCTGCTGAGATGCTAGTTATGGATTATAATGATTCATGATTTAGCTAGCCTAAGTTCCTTTGGAGTTGGAGAAAGTAGTCTATATTGGTTTTGCTTAAACTGGTGCTCCAGTTGCATGCTGCTCTAATGCTGAAGTATACCTGCATTCACTATTGTTGCTTATTTGCAAATTTTGGGTTTGATTCTAAACCTATTTGGTGTATAAGGGGTGATTACAAATAGTATGAAACAAAGTCACAATACAGTGTATATTTTTGACAAAGGAGGTTATGCAATATTTAAAGTGTAGGTACTTATTGTTATATACTGTCCTTCTTACATTCTCTTTTAGGCTTCATGTTCTTGAGAGTTAGTAATTAAGTTATTTGTAACTTAGCACCTTCTTGGATGAACAGCTTAGGCCATGAGTAGCTAGATAATACATATGGTATTAAAGACTGCAAAGAGTGTATTAATGTGATGCATAGGACTTGTGCTTCAGTACCAGATTGACTGTTTGTGCTGAAAGTGCTTGGATGGTATACTGTTTGGTGCTGAAAGAGTGTTATCAGTTGTGTTCTGTTCTAAATGCATATAGTTGGATAAGTAGTTTTTGGAGGAAAATCAGTATCCTTTTGAGTCTTTGATGATTCACCAGTACTCCCCAGTTGATCTTCCAAGACTTTCTTCTCATCTCTTTGTAATTCCTTTCCTGCTGTAGAATCATGATCTTTGACAACATTATGAGGCCTTGGCAATTGAGCCGTGGGTTTTAAAGGGGTTGGTTTTCTTGGTGTTTTAACAGTTTTGGGAGGAAAATCTGTAGTATCCTTTTTAGGGGTGGAGGGGTTATGCATATCAGTTTTGAGCATTTGTTTTTGTTGCTCTATCTTCTTAATTGAATAACTTTTATATAGGCCGATAAAAAAGGTCGAAATCCAACACCATGTGAGTTTCATTTGCACGTCCATACACATGTTAATAATGGAAAATTTTTTGTTGTTGAGAAATCCCGAATCGTACATGTAAGATAACTTTTTAAATAATTTTATTGACTTTGCTTTCATATATTTTTTTTCATTTTGTAAATCGAATTCTCAATATTATTTAGTCTTTTTATTTCACTAATTATTACAATAACAAACACAAGCTCAACCTGATATTGATCAGTGTAAAGCATATTATCAAGCCATGGGAGAAGAAAAGAAAAGAAGAGTATATGGTCTTGGATCTCAAGCAAAATGCTACTACGGGCCAAATCTTCATGGCTCTTTTGGATCTGATGCTACATCGTCAGCAACACCTCCAAATGCTCAATCAACACCGATAGGGAATCTGGATTAGTTAGTGATGCGATTGATTCCTGCAATGACAGATCATATAGTTCCTGTAATCGTTGAGCGGATACGCCAATTAGTTTCCTTACCCTCGCATCAGCCAAATACCGATCTTACCAACCACCCATTAGATGTGGCACCTACAGTTCCTACATCTTCTACTGTTGCTAACATTGATGAGGTTCATGTATTGGGTTCTGACGATGACCGTAACTCTCCAGCCTCGCATATTTAGCCTACTTTGTTTGGACTTTATTGTTGGTCCTTGTGGATTTTTTGTACATAACGATATCGTTATATGCATTATGCTATATATTTTGGACCTTGTTGAATATATTTTTAATTTACAATAATATCAATGACTTTTTATTAAGTGTATTTAATAGCTTTTATGTAATATGCTTGAATAGAGTACATTAAAAATAATAAATAAAAAGAATTTTAAAAAATTAGCAATATATTAAAAATAAATTAGCGACAGATACTTTCCGTAGCTAAAATTATCGCGTAAAATTATATATTGCGACGAATTGGCGAAAAAAGGTTTTTGTTGAAAAAAGCAGGGAGAATTAGCTATAACACGACTAGCGACAGAAGATTTCGTCGGTATAAGAACAAACGACGGATTTTGTTATGTATTGCAGCGATAAAAGGCGTCAAAATAGCTACAGGAACAAGCAATACAGCGACGGTTATTTCCCTCGCTAAACTTTGTTACAGATATATTCCGTCGCTAATTTGTCACTAATTCTGCGATGGTTTGATATTTTTCATCGCTATGGGCCTAGCTACGAGCATTTTAGGGTCAAGCTTGAATCCGTCGCTAATACGTTGCTAAGCAACTGTAGTAACAGAAAACATTGGTTTAAAGACGGAATGTGGCCGGAATCATCCTTGCTTGAGCCAAGGTACCAAACATGCTCATGAACTATGCCAGGTTCTCCCGAAGATCGAGGGTAACAACAGGCGCCTCCAGTACCTGCCCCCATTTGGAACTACTGGCGGCTCCTCAACAGCTGCTCTAGTAGGTGCTCTAGCTACGACACGTACTCCTCATTGGCCTCTGCCTTTGCCCCTAGGGACATCCGCACTGGGGGTAGCATCATCAGGAACTGCAGCTCGTTTCCTCACCATCTATGAGAGAATCGAATGATAAAAATTCAAACTTCAAGATCCATGAACTCGAAGCGATATGAATGAAGGAAGTGAGATTGTCCTAATAGTCCCGTAGCCTCTCGAAGAAGAGTACATACATCTCTGTACCGATCCGCAAGACTTTACTAAACTCGCTTATGACTCATAGCACTTATGAACCTAGAGCTCTGATACCAACTTGTCACGACCCAATTTCCCCTCCGTTGTGTATCGTGATGGCACCTAGTCTTAGGGTCTAGGTAAACCTAACATCTACTGAATAACAACAATAATAAAGAAAACCTAACAGACTCGATATAGAAATCTTTAAAAAATTTACAATTTTCCAAAACCGGTAGTAATAGTCATAAGCTCTACAGAGTTTGCTACAGCTTCTAAATACAACTGTTTGGAAATAAATACAACAGTGTGAATACAAAATAGGAAGGTGACTCCGAAGCCTGCGAACGCAGCAACAGGGTTACCTTGAGTCTCCTCGGCAAGAATCTGCACTGCTACTAACAATCAATACTTGGATCTGTACAAAAAATATACTGAAGTGTAGTATGAGCACACCGCAGCGGTGTCCACTAAGTATCAAGGCTAACCTTGGTGAAGTAGTGACGAGGACTAGCCAAGACACACATTGGTCTAATAAACTGAGTAAACATAAATATAGGAATAACCGAACATGATATCTGTATAAAGACTGCGTGATATGGCAAACAAATAACAGCTGCAACAAGGAAGGAAACAATAAGTAATAGCGGAACACCATAATAAAAGGGCACAGAAGAGTGAACGGAAACACAACTCAAATCCGAAATCACAAATACAGTAAAGACAAGTAGTAACTCAGCAACTGTGATAGTTATGACATCAAGTCTTAGCCAACAAACTCCAGTAAATTAGTCAAAACCTTCAAGTATAAATCTTTCACCCATAAGTTTTTGAATAGAAGTCTTTAGAATATAATCCTTCCCAATAAGGATTTCTTTTTTTAAATATACTCCCTTCAAATAAATATCTTTCAAACAAAGCTCTTTCAAGATAAATACTTTTCGAATATAAACTTTTCAAATAATTATCCTTCGAATATAAGTCACCCAGTGAAACCTCATGTCATAATCATACAATAGGGGTCTCAATACCTGAACCCGAAAACTTGGCATCATGTGCCCTTATCATACCTCATAACCGCACTGATGACTCACGTGCCAAATAGATCCATTCTCACATAGAAGTCAAGTAAACAAGGGTGTGTGTCTATACTCGGCAATATCAAGAAAACCTCTTATCCGATAAGGGGTGCTTAGCTACATGTATGCCTGTCCAAGTGTCCTAATATAGTTCGTACCAGCTAGTAAGTGTAAAGAAAAGAACGGACAACACGTAGAATGTTTAAAAGAATGTAAGCATAGAAGATTAGTAGCTCAGAACACAAATATAACAACAGGGGATCTCCCAGGATACTGTCCCGTAGTCCCAAACGTAAATGTGTAGGGGATCTCTAAGAATACCGTTCCGTAGTCCCAAAATAAATATGCAGTACAGGGGGATCTCCCGGAATACCGTTTCGTAGTCCCAAAGTAAATATGCAGGGGGATCTCCAGGAATATTGTTACATAGTCCCAAAGTAAATATCAAGCGCAACCAACAGAGATATTAGTTACAGCACGACAGAAACCTCGTGCATCACCACAACAAGTACAACAACAACAATTACATTAATACAAAGTACGACAAGTAAATCAACTCAGAACTTTAAATCACAAAGAAATGGTAGAACTCATTCACAAGGATTAACCATAGTAAAGAATGCTAAGCGTAAAGAGAACAACTCAACAAGGGAAAACTAAAATGTAACAATGATTCCACAATATTCAAGTCAACATTAAGGAAGCCAACACGAGTCAAATAGTTCCAAATAAAGGCAGGTCAACTAAGATATGGGTTATCCAAACTCCTTTTTAGGTTGAGAAATTACGAAGGATATCCAACAATTCAATTTGGATAAGCATCAGAAGATAACCATAATTGTAATTAAGACTAAACAATTATAGGATGAGCTAATAATAATTTCAATTAAAGATAAGTAGTTATGAAAAGATAGCATGACGAAGGAAGAGGTAAAATCTTCAGTTAAATCAAATAAGAGTCAAATAAGCAATAAAAGTGAATCCTGAAGCAATTGACTCTAATTAAAGCATGTAGAGGTGAAACTAGAAAATAGGAACTCAAACATATCAAGAACAGCTTCATACACAATGAATATAAGGACCTAAGAACCCTAAAAAGCCAACTTTCCACAAATAAGTCCGAGCACGCACTCGTCACCTCGCGTACACGGACTACTATCACCATAGAAGACTTGAATCCTAAGGGGTAGTTCTCCCAAACAAGGTTAGGAAAGATACTTACCTAAAAGACAACAAATCAGTACTCTACAATTGAACTCCTCGAGTGAAAAGACCTTCAAACGTCTCAAATCTAACCAAAATAACTTCAGAGCACAAATAAAACTCATAAGAAACTAATCCGGATCATAAAGTCTCAATATTTAACAGAATCCAAAATATATTTCAAAAGTCGACCTCCAGGCCCGCACCTCGAAACCCAACAAATTTTACAAAACCCGAATACCATTTCCAATATGAGTTCAACCATACAAAAATTATCAAATTCCGATACCATTTCGTCCCTCAAATAATGATTTTTCATTTAAGAAATTTTCTTCAAAAACCAACATTTTCCTCAACCCAAAACACAAATTAAATGATAAAAATGAAGATAAAATCATGGAATATATTAAATATCAGGTGAAACACACTTACCCAATCGAATTCCTTGAAAAACCCACAAAGAATCGCTCAAAATCGAGCTCTACAAGTCAAAATATGATAAAAATGGTCTAACCCTCGATTTGGGAATATATTGTGCTTGTTGTGTAATTGTACACCGCAATCGTGGAAGAGGAGATGCAATCGCGAAGAAGGAAAATCTGGTGGCCCAGGAACTGAGCTACGTGAACGCGAACAAGGAGATGCAAACGCGGATAATAGTGGACTAAGCTTATGCGATCGCGTACCCAAAGTCACGAACGCGAAGGACAAGTTGGGGCTCCCCAGCAAGGTTAACAATACGCTAACGCAGAAGATAAAATGCGAACGCAGTGCAGAAGAATTTACAAGTTTGTGATTGTCAACCTTACAATACGAACACGATGAAGGAAAATATGGCAGGTCCACATAACACTACGCGATCGTGTTTGGGGTGCTTAGCTACTGTCCAAGTGTCCTAATATAGTTCATACCAGCTAGTAAGTATAAAGAGAAGAACGGAAAACACGTAGAATTTTTAAAAGAATGTAAGCATATAAGATTAGTAGCTTAGAACACAAATATAACAACAGGGGATCTCCCAGGATACTGTCCCATAGTCCCAAACGTAAATGTATAGGGGATCTCCCAGAATACCGTTCCGTAGACCCAAAGTATATATGCAGTACAGGGGAGTCTCCCGGAATACCGCTTCGTAGTCCTAAAGTAAATATGCAGGGGGATCTCCAGGAATACCGTTCCGTAGTCCCAAACTAAATATGAAGCGCAACCGAAAGAGATAACAGTTACAGCACGGCAGAAACCTCGTGCATCACCACAACAAGTACAACAACAACGAAATTAATACAAAGTACGACAAGCAAAATCAACTTAGAACTTTAAATCACAAAGAAACAGTAGAACTCATTCACAAGGAATAACCACAATAAAGAATGCTAAGCGTAAAGAGAACAACTCAACAAGGGAAAACTAAAATGTAACAATGAAACCTGAATATTCATGTCAACATTAAGGAAGCCAACACGAGTCAAATAGTTCCAAATAAAGGCAGGTCAACTAAGATATGGGTTATCTAAACTCCTTTTTAGGTTGAGAAATTACGAAGGATATCCAAAAATTCAATTAAGATAAGCATCAGAAGATAATTATAACTCTAATTAAGACTAAACAATTATAGGATGAGCTAATAATAATTTCAATTAAAGATAAGTAGTTATGAAAATATAGCATGACGATGGAATAGGTAAAATCTTCAGTTAAGTCAAATAAACAATAAGAGTGAATCCTAAAGCAATTGACTCTAATTAAAGCATGTAGAGGTGAAACTAGTAAATAGGAACTCAAACATATCAAGAACAACTTCATACACAATGAATATAAGAACCTAAGAACCCTAAAAGGCCAACTTTCCACAAATAAGTCCGAGCACGCACTCGCCCCAATCCTAACGGGTAGTTCTCCCACAAATGGTTAGGAAATATACTTACCTCAAAGACGACAAATCGGTACTCTAAAATTGAACTCCTCGAGTGAAAAGAACTTCGGACGTCTCAAATCTAACCAAAATAACTTCAAAGCACAAATAAAACTCATAAGAAACTATTCCGGATCATAAAGTCTCAATCTTTAACAGAATTCGAAAATCGATTCAAAAGTAGACCCTCAGGCCTGCACCTCGAAACCCGACAAATTTTACAAAACCAGAACACCCATTCCAAGTTCAACCATACAAAAATTATCAAATTCCAATACCATTTCGTCCCTCAAATAATGATTTTTCGTTTTATAAATTTTCTTCAAAAACCAACATTTTCCCTCAACCCAAAACACAAATTAAATGATAAAAAGGAAGATAAAATCATGGAATATATTAAATACTAGGTGAAACACACTTACTCAATCGAATTGCTTGAAAACCCCCACAAAGAATCTCTCAAACCCAAGCTCTACAAGTCAAAATATGATTAAAATGGTCTAACCTCGATTTGGGAATATATTATGCATGCTAGGTAATTGTACACCGCGATCGCGGAAGAGGAGATGCGATCTCGAAGAAGGAAAATCCGGTGGCCCAAGAACTGAGCTACGCGAACGCGACCAAGGGGATGCGAACACGGATAATAGTGGACTAAGCTTATGCGATCACGTACCCAAAGACGTGAATGCGAAGGACAAGTTGGGGCTCCCCAGCAAGGTTAACAATACACGAACGCGGAAGGTAAAAATGCGAACGCAGTGCAGAATAATTGACAAGTTTGCGATCGTGAACCTTACAATGCGAACGCGATGAAGGAAAATATGGCAGGTCCACATAACTCTACGTATTCGCGTTTGGGACTGCGCGATCGCGAAAAAGGACATCAAACACCAGAAAGCAGCAATCCAAAAATAGAATAAATTGGCTCGTAGCTCATCCAAAATACACCTGAGCCCCCCAGCACCCCGTCTAAACACACAAACAAGTTCCATAACCTAACACAGACTCGCTCGAGGGCTCAAATCACATTGAACAACACTGAAAATGTAAATCGGGCTATGAACCAAAATATGATCTTCCAAATTCTAGAACTTCTAAATCTCGTGCCAAAACCAATCAAACCAACCCGGAATCCCATTCCCACCCGATATCACAAAAGTCAACTATGGGTCAAACTTCTCGATTTTCCGAACTTTAACTTTTCCAACTTTTGCCGAATTACCTCAAATTACTCCACGAACCTCCAAATCCAAATCCGAACGCACGCCTAAGTCCAAAATCACTATACAAAGCTATTGATATCATCCAAAACTCATTCCGAATCCGTTTATATAAAAGTCAAATTCCGGTCAAATTCCCACCGCTTAAGCTTCCAAAACTAGAATCCTTCTTCCAATTTGACTCTGAATAATCCGGTAACCGGATTCAACCACTCACGCAAGTCGATACACATAATGAAGCTGTACAAGACTTTACATCGCTGAATGGATCTTAAATTCTCAAAATGACCGATCGGGTTGTTACACATCTTCAATGCCAACTCCTGCCATAAACAACAACAACAACTCCAAGATCTCCACACAAGGTGCACAAATGTAGTATGAGTACAAACGACCCCATACACTCAAAAATATCTGAATTAACCTCAGAGAGGTAAAAGAAGCAAGAACTATAGATGATACTTACTAACACATGTGCAGTTTAAAATTTAAACAAGTATATAACAGATACATGACAAAAACAGGAAATCTAATGTAAAACCACTTTGATGCTCATAATTCTTTATTTTGAAGTGTTCTAGTCAGTCAACAATCCAGTATATAATCGAGGAAATTTAAAGTAAAGATGAAATGCAATAATCAAATATCAGTCCGTTAATGCACGCAACGCAATCCAATAACAGTAACCAGCTCTCCTAGAGCTGACATCAACCAGAAACCCGTCGGTTTCTCACAATCTGCATGTACTCCATCAAAGAAACATGAGAGGGTGACCCTAGGGGGATGGATCCGTATCCGCATGCTGTACGGACAACTCACGTATTTCACCGACAACTCACTTGCTAATAATATCAATCGCACGGAAACTCACGTGTTGCACGGACAACTCACGTGCTATAATTTCAATATCTAGATCCGCATAGACAACTCACGTGTTACACAGACAACTCACATGCTAATAATATGAATCTGCCCGGTGTGGTCACATGCGCAATATCATAATCCGCCTGGCATGGTCACACGCATAACAACACAGTTCATCTAGCATGGTCACATGCACAATATTATAATACGCTCGGCATGGTCACAAGCATAACGACACAATCCGCCCGGCATGGTCACAAGCATCCAGTCCAATCATATCACATAGGATCAAATAAACAAGAATACATGTATGTGATGTATGAAAAACAAATCACATGATCCTCGACTGATATAAATGACATGCTAAAGTATAGGCATGTGCAGAGTGTGCTATCATAGCTCAAATCGACAATTTCATCACATAACATAATTTATCAATTTAATTCAGAGAGTAAACCTCTATATAGCCCCAAACATAGCTCAAATAGTTCACACAATATTATAAATATAAGCAACATCATAACTTAAAGCTTAACATTCAATTCTACGCTTATCGTAGCCTAAACGCAACCGTAGCATTGATAATACCCCGGATGTTAGCACATGGGTTCAAACCCCATGCATGCGCACACCCATAGCACGTAGCTATCACAAATTATTCAGGAAACTATTGCCTCAACCAAGTTTAAATAAGATACTTACCACAAATAAGCCACGACAAATATCGATCAATCCAAACGACACTCTAGAAATGTCATCCCGCGCGTATCCACCTTTAAACGACTCGAAACTAGCCAAAAGCAACTCAAAAACATCAAATAATGCCTAAGGAAACAATTCCAAATGATAAAGCCCGAATATTTACACTTTTACTCAAAGTCAACCAAAAAGTCAAATCCGGGCTCGCACCTCGGAACCCGACAAAACTCACAAAATCTGACAGCCCATTCAATTACAAGTCCAACCGTACTAATTTCACTCAAATCTGACTCCGAATCGATGCTTAAAACTAAAAAAATCACTTAAAATTTAGACAACACCCCCCTTAATTTCTCTTTGAAATCATCAATCAAATCCAAAAACGAAGATTGAATCGTGGAATAAAATCAATACTGAGTATAAAATACTTACCCCAATCCATGTGGTGAAAATCGCCTAAATAATCGCCTCATTTGGAGCTCCGTAGCTCAAAATATGATAAAATGAACTCAAAATCCTGAAATCTGATGTTTTAATGCACTACCAGGGGTCCCTCTTTGCGATTGCAGTCCCTAACATAATGATCGCGATTCAAAAACTATTCCAGCTCAATTTTCACTCGATCGCGATGAACAAATTCCAACAAGCTTGCCCAACTCTTCCAAACAGCCTCTAGTATAATGGCTATAATTGTTTGTACAAAATTTCAAACAACACCCAGTTTAATTTACTAAAACTTAGACATCAAGGACTACAATTTTTGTTTATGGATCATTTCATAATTCCTTATATATTGCATGATATAAGCTTCCAAAATTAGCCGAGTGGCAGAAAAATTTCTTCTTCGCGAACGTGATTCACATGTGCCCTTTTCAATTTTACTCATCACGAAAGCAACCCAAAGTCCGCAATCGCGATGCACACTTCTGTATCTATAAACCAGTAACTAAATATGGCCCAAAAATGGTCCAAACGCATTCTAAAACTCACCCGAGCACCTCGGGACCCTGTTCGAACATACCAACAAGTCTCAAAACATATTAATGGTTTTGAGAATCCAAATTTTTGCATACAAGTTCCAAATGAAATAACGAACCTATTCAAACTCCCGGAACAAATCCCGGTCAAACTTATGAATATTACAAACATTCAAATTGCCAAATTTTGCCAAATAGTGCCGAAACCTTATAGAAATATCCAAATGCAAATTCTGGCATATGCCCAAGTCCAAATAACTATCCGGACCTAGAAGAACCATCAAAACATCGATCTGAGGTCAAATGCTCAAAAGTCAAACTTGGTCAACACTTCCAAGGTAAAGCTTCAAACATGAAATTCATCCTTTCAAACTAATTCTAAATAACCTGAGAACCGAAACCGATTATACACAAAAGTCATAATACATCATACAGAGCAAATGCTCAAAACGACCAGTCAAATCATTACAACATAGTTTGTGTAACGATTTGACCGGTCCTTTTGAGTTCTAGCGTCTCGTTTGGTGATTTAAGGTCTCGAGTAGCTTCGCATTGTGTATATGACTTTTTTGTATGATCAGTTTCAATTTTCATGTGTTTCTGAGTAGATATGGAAGGGTGGTTCTCATTTTAGAAGCTTAAGTGGTAAGCGTGACCAGTCGGGTCGTTTCATTTGTTATTGGTAGAACTAAATTCGCTTTAAACCGAGCAACCTGGCTTTGATACCACATGTTAGGATCGAAACAATCCGGTGTCATGAGGAAGCTAACAAAACATACACCCAATAAGGACAAATCAGACCAAAAAAAAAAGAAATATATCAAAAGAGATACAAATATTTAACGCGATTTAGCCAATTGATCTACATCCATAGGCGAAGATGAGAAATTCATTATATAAAAGAGAGTTAAAATACGAAAAAACAACCTTAAAAAGAGGCACACACAAGTGACAAATAACATTCTCAAAAACTCTTCTAGTAAACAAGACTTTTAATATTATAGGGACTACATTGTGTATGCTACTCAGTAAGAAGGAAGGATCCTCAATTTATAGAAGTCCAAAATCTTTTCCTCTAAAATGGATTACCTAAAAAAGAAAGATTTATATCTTTTCCTCCCGGTGACGCAATTCAGGGTGGTGGGGCCCAACCCCGATTATATGCATTTCCAGCCAGACCCGAGCGGAGTCCTCCGATGCAGTTATCACAGGTACCATTTCAGTTTGTAATAAAGATGCTTATGTTTTGTTTGATCCGGGGTCTACTTATTCTTATGTGTCATCCAATTTTGCTTCATATTTAGTTGTGCCCCGCGATTCTTTGAGTGTCCCTGTTTATGTGTCTACGCCGGTGGGGGATGCTATTGTTGTAGATCGTATATATCGTTCATGCGTAGTCATTATTGAGGGTCTTTAAACTAGAGTAGACCTTTTGGTTCTTGACATGGTCGATTTTGATGTCATTTTGGGCATGGGTTGGTTGTCACCTTTTTATGCCATCTTGGGTTGTCATGCCAAGACAGTTACATTAGCTTTGCCGTGATTTCCTCGGTTAGAATAGAAAGGGAATCCTGGTCATTCTCCCAGCAGAGTGATTTCTTATGCCAAGGCTCTTCGCATGGTTGAGAAAGGATATTTGGCTTATTTGGCTCATATTCGTGATTCTGGTGTTGAAATTCCTTCAATAGAGTCAGTGCCTATTGTTCAGGAGTTTCCCGAATTGTTTCCTGCAGACCTGCCGGGAATGCCACCCGACAGGGATATCGATTTTTTTATTGATGTTGCCCCGGACACTCAGACCATTTCTATCTCTCTATACCGGATGGCCCCACCAGAGTTGAAGAATTGAAAGAGCAGTTGCAAGACTTACTTGATAAGGGTTTCATTAGACCTAGTGTCTCGCCCTGGGTGCACCGGTTTTGTTTGTAAAGAAGAAGGATGGATTGATGAGAATGTGTATAGATTACCGGAAGTTGAATAAAGTTACAATCAAGAATAAGTATCCATTGCCGAGAATTGATGATCTATTTGATCAGCTTCAGGGTGCCATGTATTCGAAAATTGATCTGAGATCAGGCTACCATCATTTGAAGATTAGAGCATCCGATGTCCCTAAGACAACCTTTCAGACAAGGTATGGGCACTATGAATTTTTGGTGATGTCGTTTGGCTTGACTAATGCCCTAGCAGCCTTTATGGATTTGATAAATCAAATTTTCAAGCCATGTCTATATTCCTTCGTAATTATCATTGATGATATTCTTATATACTCCCGCAATCGGGAGGAGCATGAACAGTACCTCCGTATAGCACTCCAGACTTTGAGGGACAATCAGTTGTATGCAAAATTTTCAAAGTGTGAGTTCTGGTTACACTCCGTAGCTTTCTTGGGTCACGTCGTATCAGCAGAGGGTATTCAAGTAGATTCTAAGAAGATAGAGGCAGTAAAGAATTGGCCTAGACCCACTTCAGCAACGGAAATCCGGAGCTTCTTGGGTTTGGGAGGCTATTACCGTCGTTTTGTGGAGAGGTTCCCATACATAGCAGCCCCAATGACCAAGTTAACTCAGGAAGGTGCTCCATTTAAATGGTCGAACGAGTGTGAGGCGATTTTTCAAAAGCTCAAGACCGCCTTGACTTCAGCACCGGTGTTGGTGTTACCATCAGGTTCAGGATCTTTCACGGCGTATTGTGACGCTTCCCCTGTTGGGTTGGGAGCAATATTGATGCAAGAGGGCAGGGTGATAGCATATGCGTCTCGGCAGTTAAAGATTCATGAGAATAATTATCATGTCCATGACATAGAGTTGGTAGCCATTGTTCATGCATTGAAAATATGGAGGCACTATCTTTATGGCATGCCATTTGAGGTTTACACGGTTCATCATAGCCTCTAGTATTTGTTCATGCAAAAGGATCTTAATTTGAGACTGAGTAGATGGTTAGAGTTATTGAAAGATTATGAAGTCACAATATTGTATCATCCGGGGAAGGCCAATGTGGTGGCCGATGCATTGAGTAGGAAAGCAGTAAGTATGGGCAACCTTGCATGTATTCCAGTTGGTGAAAGACCGTTAGCTTCAGATATTCAGACATTGGCTAATTAGTTTGTGAGGTTGGATATTTTGGCCAGCCATATCCTAGCTTGTACAGTTGCTTGGTCTTCCTTATTCGAGCGTATCAGAGATCGGAAGGATGATGACCCATACTTGATGGTCCTTAGGAACACAGTTCGGTACGGTGGTGCAAAGAAGGTTAAAATAGGAGATGATGGTGTTTTGAGGATGCAGGGTCGTATATGTGTGCCTAATGTTGATGGCCTTCGTGAATTGATTGTTGAAGAAACTCACAGTTCTAAGTATTCTATTCACCCGGGTGCTGCCAAGATGTACGAGGACCTGCGACAACACTATTGGTGGCGAAGAATGAAAAAGTATATTGTTGCTTATGTGGATCGTTGTTTGAATTGCCAACAGGTGAAATATGAGCATCAGAGACCAAGTGGTTTACTTCAGCAGATAGAGATTCCTAAGTGAAAATGAGAGCATATCACTATGGACTTCGTTGTTGGACTCCCACGGACTTAGAGGAAGTTCGACGCTGTTTGGGCTATTGTGGATAGGTTGACTAAATTAGTATATTTCATTCCAGTGGCAAGTACTTACACTTCGGAGCGGTTGGTAGAGATATATATTCGAGAGATTGTTCGCCTTCACGGTGTGCCCGTGTCTATCATTTCTGATCGAGGTACACAGTTTACCTCACACTTTTGGAGGGCAGTTAAGCGAGAGTTGGATACCCGAGTTGAGTTGAGCACCGCATTTCATCCTCACACGAATGGGCAACCCGAGCTAACTATTCAAATTTTAGAGGATATGCTTCACGCTTGTGTTATTGACTTTGGAGGTTCTTGGGATCAGTTCTTACCATTAGCGGAGTTTGCCTACAATAATAGTTATCAGTCGAGCATTTAGATGGCTGCCTATGAGGCAATATATTGTAGACGGTGTAGACAGCCAGTTGGGTGGTTTGAGTCGGGAGAGGCTCGGTTATTGGTTACAGACTTAGTTCAAGAGGCCTTAGATAATGTCAAGATTATACAGGATCAACTTCGTGCAGCTCAGTCTAGGAAAAAGAGTTATGCCGACCGTAAGGTTTGTGATGTAGCATTCATTGTTGGAGAGAGAGTATTACTTCGGGTATCGCCCATGAAGGGTGTTATGAGATTTGGGGAGAAGGGTAAGTTGAGCCCTGGGTATATCAGACCATTTGAGATTCTTGATAGAGTAGGGGAGGTAGCTTATAGACTTACGTTGCCTCTAGGGTTATCCTCCGTTCATCCGGTATTTCATTTATCTATGCTCCGGAAATATCATGGTGACCCTCCTCACATGTTAGATTTCAGCTCTGTCAAATTGGACAAAGATTTGACTTATGAGGAGGAGTCGGTAGCCATTCTAGACCAATAGGTTCGTCAGTTGAGATCAAAGAGTTACCCTTCAGTTCGAGTGTAGTGGAGAGGTCATCCTGTTGAGGCTGTTACTTGGGAGTCCGAGTCGGACATGCAGAGTAGATATCCCCACTTGTTTGCCAGTTCAGGTAATTTTCCATGTCCGTTCGAGGACGAAAGTTTGTTTTATGGGTGGAGATTGTGATGACCCAAAGGGTCATCTTATAAATTAAGACTCCACTCAAGGCTCATTAGCCTTAAAAAGATTAATTTTATTTACCTCGATTTACGTGCATAGTCCGGGCGTGAAACAGGAAAGCTTTTATGTGAAAATATAAGAAATAGTAATTTCTAGAGTTAAAATTTAGTTTTAGTTGACTTTGTTCAAAATTTTGAGTAGACGGACCCAGATATGTGTTCTGATGATCCCGGGAGGTTCGCAGTAAAATATTGGACTTGGGCGTATGCCCGAAATAGAATTCTGAGGTTAGCATGTTGGTATTAGGCCCGTATTTTGGTTCCGGATCCCGGAACAAGTTTGTTATGATATTTAAGTCCTATCTGTGAAATTTGATGAGAATCGGAGTTGGTTTGACATGATTCAGACATCCGGTTGAAAAGTTAGGAATTTGAGTGTTCACGAGAAAATCTTGTGTATTGAGGTTAAATTGGTAGTTTTTGATGCTATTTTGATGATTTTATCGCACGGTCAAGTCTGTATGATATTTTTGGACTTGGGTGCTTGTTTGGTTTGAAGCCCCGAGGGCGCGGGTGAGTTTTGGGTAGGCTACGGAGTGGCTAGGCGAAGTCCTGGGCCAGCCTTAGATCTCGCAAATGCGAGATTTCAATATGTTGCAAATGCGACAAATTTATCGCATTTGTGATGTCTGACCAAATTCTAAGTGTTCGCAAATGTGAACCCCTGTTTGCAAATGTGAGACTCGCAGCCTGTTAAGTTAGATTTTAAACGGGTTTTAAACTTTTTTTCAATTCTCTCAAACCCTAAACCTCCATAGGCGATTTTTCAAAGACCCAAACTTCTCCAAATCATTGGTAAGTGATCTCTAACTAATTCCTTTCATTCCTTAAAACTTTTTAACAAGATTTCAACCAAAAATCTAGAGTTTTCATGGTAACAATTGGGGTTTTTGGGTAGAACTTAGGAATTTCAAATTTTGGGGATTTAGACCTCGAATAGAGTACGGATTCCAAAACCAATTGTATATCCCGGCTCAGGGGAGATTGGGTAAACGGGTTTTGGTTCGAACCTCGAGTTTAGACCAAGCGAGCCCGGGTCGATTTTTGTATTTTGATAAGAAAACATAGGAAAACCATAGTGTTTCATTAACGTTAATTCCTTTAAGTATAAATTGATGATATTGAACCAGTTGTGATTAGATTCGAGCAGGTTAGAGGCAAATTCTAAAGGAAAGGTCGTGCTAGATCAGTGATTTCTTGTGAGATTGAGGTAAGCGCTTGGTTTAACTTTGACTTGAAGGAAGAGTATCTTTACACCACCAATTTGGTTGTCGAACATGATCCCGTTTTCCGTTTCCAATTTATGTGATTCCTGGCTTAATTTTTTTATGCGCATTGATGTCTCCATGATTACTTGGTTTCGTTAACTTGTTCTTAGATGTATTTCAAGTAATTGGAAGTGTTGGTCGGTCCCTTGGTTTCACTGTGATATATAAAAAGGATGAGCTGGTTGACAGTATTTGATTATATATATTCCGGTTGGTCTCATTGTGAAATGATAATTGATGAAGTTTATGAGTTTTACCGAATTCTGTTTATAATTGTCGATACAAAAATAATGTGAAGGGTTTTAGCCTGAATTGTGAAAATTTTCATAAATAAAGTGATATGATATGTCTGGTGAGAGCGGGTTGCACGCCGCAACGAGGAGTGATGAGGGTGGATAGGTAGGATCGGGTTGCAC
Source organism: Nicotiana paniculata (assembly GCA_005239505.1). Classification (NCBI taxonomy): domain Eukaryota; kingdom Viridiplantae; phylum Streptophyta; class Magnoliopsida; order Solanales; family Solanaceae; genus Nicotiana; species Nicotiana paniculata. The sequence goes on along the minus strand of ML344428.1, from coordinate 587 downwards.
TCCGCAACATGAGCAATAAGGGTGATATATATAAGGAGGAACAATAAGGGTGGACAGGTGGGAGCGGGTTGCACGCCGCAATAAGGAGCGATAAAGGAGGACACTTATGTTTTATTGATTTTCAAAAGCAAAGATTTGAAAACTTACTGTTTTACTTTATTACTATTCATATTTTGCACTTACTTTTATTTTTTAAAGTCAAAGTTTGAAATTTGGAAACGTACGTGAGCTTTGGTTATAGCTGAGACATGGAAAATGTGGCTGAGTTATTCTAATTGTTGCTACAGTTATTGTTTTATTTACTTTAGAATTTTTCCTTCTTGCTTTATTACATATTGTTTACAGGTTATATTGTTAATGCCCAGCCCTAGCCTTGTCACTGCTTCGTCGAGGTTAGGCTCGGCACTTACTCAGTACATGGGGTCGGTTGTACTGATACTACACTCTACACTCTTTTGTGTAGATCCAGGTACCAGTCAGAGTTAAGAGATTTTAGTAATTGTCATCATATACTCGGAGACACGAGGTAGATTTGCTGGTGTCCGCAGATTCCTAGAGTCTTCTCTTAATTTTATAGACACTGTTTT
>ML344427.1:0-42934 GCA_005239505.1 Nicotiana paniculata | reverse complement strand
GAAGTGACAATGGAACAGAATTCACATGTTTGAGGCCGTATTTTCTTGAACGAGGGGTGATATATTAAACCTCGTGTACAGGTACACCGCAACAAAATGGTAGAGTTGAAAGCAAACATCGACATATTCTAAATGTTGCCCGAGCATTACGGTTTGAAGGACATCTCCCAATTGAATTTTGGGGCGAATGTGTTTTGACAGCATGTCATTTGATTAATCGTACTCCTACTCCGACATTAAAGGGAAAGACTCCATATGATATTTTATTCGGTATATCACCGGGTTATGGTCACTTAAAAGTGTTTGGATCATTATGTTATGCTCACAAGCAAGGAAGGTCAGGTGATAAATTTGAAAGTCGGAGTCGAAGATGTGTGTTCGTGGGATATCCATACGGGAAGAAAGCTTGGANGGAAAACTTAGCCAATTAGGTTTAGGTTTCCTAGCCCATTAGGTTTAGGTTTCCCAATTAGTTTAGGTTTTGTCTTATTTCTTTGCCTATAAATACTTGTGGAATCAATGAGAAGGGATGAGAGATTTCACCCAAAACTTGTCTTGTCTTGTTCTTCATTATTTCTTAGCATTCTAACACTAGGCAAGGATCTCCAGTTAAGGGATATACAAAGATAGGATTCAGAAAGAAGAGACATTCTTTATAACAGAGTCATCCATGAACTTGTTTTCAGAAATAATTATCATACTTCTTAGGGTTATTCTCTTCTGTAACATCCCATAAACTAACATTCACCTTGTGCCCTAACACTACAAGGTTAGCCATATTCAACGTCCAATATCGGAAATCATGCTCGAAAACCTCAACAAAAGGCAACAATAGCTTTCCGATGACTGCCCTCATTGTAGTGACAATTTTCTTGATTTGCCATGGATTGTTTGAAACTAGAACTGGAGGACGGTATATGTCTCTTATTTCTATTAGGTGACTAGTTACTAACCACAGCGTGTTGCTAGCTTTGTATGCTTCTTCTTCTGCTTTTGATGGGATGAAATTGCAAAAGAAAGTCTTCTTCATAATAATGAAAGTCTAATTTGATGAATTTACGGACAAAGAAACTTTGGTACAACACTGAGAAAAGGTGTTTAGGATTTTATAGGGATGTTTTCGTATTGATTTTGGAAATTTAAGGTACTAGGGAATTTTATCCTAGTAAAATTGGGTTTCGTATTTTTACTGTATATTGTATTTATTACTATTTTACTACCATATCATATTATAAACGCGTGCAAGTGTCCTTTTTTCTTCATTTTTTTGAATTCTTTTTAAACAAAATATTTTTAGTATATTTATTTTTTAAAGCTTAGAAGTCAATTGTATTACACTACTCCCACCGGATTCGACTACTATTGGCCAGACGGACATGACAAATAATCACCCTCAATTGGGACTCTACTATTGGCTAATGATGTAGAGTAATATTTTTGTGTTGTAATCGTATTTATTTATTATGTTTATGTTTTCTTGCAGCCAATATCGTATGGCTATTGGAATGGGAAGATAATGCATTTCATCCAAGAGCCAAACCTAAAACACAATTTATTTATTTTTAACTTTAATCACATATATCTGAATTTGTTCTGAAGTGGCTAAACTTGTAAATGTGTATACATGTGTTATAACTTAAATGATGATCCCAATATCAGTTAGTTGTGCGCGCCCCAATTGAGGATGAACATCTCTTATCATGTCCATCTGGCCAATAGTAGTCGAATCCAGGTGGGAATAGTGTCATACAATTGACTTCTAAGCGATAAAAAATAAAATATACAAAAAATATTTTTTTGTAAAAGATTCAAAAAGATGAAGACAAAATGAGACTTGAATACATTTATAATATGATATGGTAGTAAAATAGTAATAAATACAAGGCAAGTTTCATAAATCGATATAAATTGTTTATCCTATATACAGTAAAAATAGAAACCCAATTTTACTAGGAAAACATTCCCTAGTACCTTAAATTTCCAAAATCAATACGAAAACATCCCTATAAAATCCTAAACACTTTTTCTCAACATTGTACCAAAGCTTCTTTGTCTGTAAATTCATCAAATTAGACTTTCATTATGATGAAGAAGACTTTCTTTTACAATTTCATCCCATCAAAAGCAGAAGCTAGTAACACGCCGTGGTTAGTAACTCGTCACCTAATAAAAGTAAGAGACATATACCGTCCTCCAGTTCTAGATTCAAACAATCCATGGCAAATCAAGAAAATTGTCACGTACAATGAGGCAGTCGTCGGAAAGCTAGTGCTACCTTTTGTTGAGGTTTTCGAGCACGTTTTTCGATATTGGACGTTGAATATGGCTAACCTTGTTGTGTTAGGCACAAGGTGAATGTTAGTTTATGAGATGTTACAGAAGAGAATAACCCTAAGAAGTATGATAATTATTTTGAGATGTTGGCTAATGATGATTATGCACCCGTGATTCAGAAAGAAGAGAGAGTCAGAAAACGATATAACAGAGTCATCCATGAACTTGTTTCATCTTCCCCTTCTCACGGTTCAGCATCCATGAACTGGTAGAAGGGCTGCTGCTAAGGCCAACATTAATCTCAGCAGTTTCAGAGGGTTTCCATTTCTTGGTCAGAAGATTTCAATTTCATTGCGGACAGAACCCGACTTCCCATTTCTTGAGATTACATGTTTTTGGCATTTGAAGCTGAAAATTGCAAATATTGAGGAATTAGTGGAATTGTAGGATTTGAAGGGCAGAGTTGGAGGAGCGAATAGCGAGTGAGTGGGAGAGAATGTTAAGGATGACATTGAGAACTATTCTGGAGGGTTAGGACCGTAGCTACAAATTTTACTTGGTTTTGCTCGCTTTTTGATGATCTATCTAGTAGCGTACGTGGCGTAAGATATTAAGAACTTTAATTAGTTTTTCCGATCGAGGGTCATCAACCAGTGATGTGGCATGCCTCACTAATCAGAGATCTCTTTTTCCTCTAATTTTTCTGCTATTTTTCGAGAGGAAAAAAATACTAACGCCACTTTTAATACTCTTAACGAATGCGCTTTTCCCTTTTATTTACTCTAAACGTCTCTTCCCTTCATTCGTCATGGGCGACTTTCCAACCATGCCCCATGACCTCTTGGACGCGCTCCGTGGCATCCCATTAAGCCTCTCAACGCCTACCGCTACGGACGGGATTACTCCTTACCTCGGAAGGGGACAATATTTCTCTTCTCCATGGAAGATTAGGGACTCGCCTCCGATGACATCGGATTCTAGAGTGCAAGGTAAATCTTATGTTTCTGTTTTAAAGATTCTTAGGTTTTCTTCTCGAATTTCTTAATTGATTTTACCTTAATTTTAACAATCAAATTTGCATGTATTTATTATTTGTTGCCCATTGTTGCAAGACTCAATAAAACTTTAACAGATATACATAAATTATATTCGAGGATTTTGTAACATCAATTCAGTTGGAGTTTTCTGTAAATAATAAGTTGGGTTCTGAAATACAAAAGTTTTACGGCTTTCCACTCCTCCATTTGTGCTATCAAATGCATAGAGAAAAAAAAGGAGGAGTAGATAAAAGGAGAAGTTTTACCAATTGGTCGCCTGGAGATGAAAAAAATCTCAGATTATTAGATATTTGTCCATAATTTTTTTTTATCTTAAAAAATAAACCATGGCGGTTTTGTTTAACTTTTGCAAAATTGTTATTGCACTAACTATTTCTGAATTTATGGGTTAGACACAATTTTTTGATGTATCCTAACAGGAATAACCCAAATGAATTGCTAATTTTGTACATGTAAATATCTAAGTTATCCAATTTTTGTTTAATTCATTTTAACGACTCAGTTAACCATCAAGAATCAGAACGCCGATTACAAAAGGAGGGGGGTTTAGTAAAAGGGTTAAATTAAGCATATCATAGAGTTGCAGTATAAGGTTTAAGGTGTGTTGAAAAAATCAAAAGTGACGACGTATAAAAAGAATGAAACGTGAGACTTCTGCTTTCTTTTTTTCCCATTAGTTGGGTTGTATGGACTACTTTTCTCTGTGAGTCGTTTTTGATTCATTTGCTGCAACTAAATGTTATTCTGATTATGCTTCTTTTAAACTTTTTTCCCTTTTGAATAACAATTTTCTTTCCCTTTCCCCTTTTCCTGAACTCTATAATAACATACAATATTAGATGATCTTATACTCTATGCAACATTTACAATAGGTGCAATCTTTAACTAGCACTATGTAGTCAAAGCTTTCGATTCTCTTCAACTCCTTAAAACGGCTTTGAAAATTGAAAGTAACTAATTTGTCTACAACTATTGAAGGTGCGGAGAATCAAATTTGACAAAATCACACGTGACTGCTAAAGACGCGTTTGAGTAACAAAACAAAGAAGAAGCGTCTAAATAAGGCAACGAAGAGAAGAAAGGCCAGAAAAAAGCTACATTGTGGGAGGGGGAAAAAAGACGTGGCGGGGAATGAATTTTCTGAATTCCAGTGCAAAAGCAAAGGCTGGTACATGAATTTCTAAGATTTCATATATATATATATATATATATATCCTGTCAAACTGATTTTGAATGATAAAGTTGGTTAGCTTGTGTTAAGGAACAATTTCAATCACTGTTTGGCCAGACCTGTTATTTCTCTTTTTTCGTCTTCACAATTTCTTAAGTAGATCAAAAGATTGATCCTTGAGTAGCTTAACAAAAAAATGTACTAAACTTAAGACTTTTTGTATTTTTTTAAAACTATAAACTTCTCAAAAAATTTCTTTTTCCCTTTCTTTAGGGAATTTCATTGCGGAATAAAGTTATGTTACTTTCCTTCTAATTATCTTTCATCACTTCCCTATATCTTTGACTAGCTCTTTCTTTCCATTTCTCTTTCCTCATATCTTTGGTTAGCTCTGTCTTTTTGAGACAAAGGGAAACTGAAGGAACAGTAGGGTAATATTGGGCGTACTAATTAAATTTAAGATTAAAAATATGTTGGGCACATGTTACCCTTTTTCCTGCATTCTATTTCAGGGAAAATGATATACATTTTACCTTTTTCTTCCGTCTTTACTTTATTAACTATGAAATTGCCAGACTATTTGTGCATATATAGGATGCCGCCGGATGTTCTATCTATTTTTAAAATATCTCATAAATCTCCTAATCTCTTTGTGATCTTAGGAGGCACTATGCATCCTGTTATGACCCAATTCTTTGACATCGGGCATTGGCGCGGTTGTGGCAAGGATTGGGCGTGATGGCCTTGCCATTGGTCTATGCGCGGGCAATACGATCATGCGGGCGACGTACAAGGCATTGGCATGAGGGCTGTTGTGGGCAAGTATTGGCCAAGGTCTTGGCATGGGCAAGACACGCTTAGAAAGGGATTAACAAAACAGTATGGGCAATGCTAGGGCGGCATGCGCGCCAAAATCAGGGGGCAATGGCACTATGGGTTGTGGCAGCTAGGTGCGGGCTAAGCTAAGGCAAGACGTATGTGCGGGTGAATGGCAAAGACTTTCAATATCCAAGGCAAGGCTATGTGAATGAAAATACAAGCAATGGCACGAGGGAAATGAGCATTGACATGGGCAAGGCAGAAAACTAGGCCAAGGCACTGTGCGGGCGGCAGCGGCAAAGTCATGGCGGCAGAATGCGGATAAGACATTGGTGCGGAACAACGTCAAAGATGAGCTAAAGCTTGGCACAAATCAAGCTTAGGCGTGAAGCATAGATGACCAAGTCAAAAGGCACATGCCAAAGTAGTTGGCGGTTACATTTCAACTCCCCTTGTCCCCACGGTGTCCCATGATCTCCCATGAACTGATTATGCTTGTATCCATGATCCCATTTCGTGTATAATGGCCTAAATAGTTGGGGATGTCAACTACAAGTTAGGATCGGATTTAAACTTCGCCCGACAAGTGGAAAAAGCTGTCGACGACAAGTGTCAATGTGCTGCAAAGTCCTAAGAGCTGCCTATGTTTTATAAATAGGGCCTTATGGACTTAGGCAGAGGGGTGTGGGAAATTTCGTGTGACATTACAAGAGAGAAACAAGAGTGAAACGTGAGGGTTTCAAGGTGTTTCAAAAGTGACTAAGGCTATGCTTAGGCAGGTCTTAGTGTTGGCCAAGAATGACTTGTGTTCTCGTCAAGAGTGGGTTGTGATCGACTTGTGATCGTAGCAAGTGAAGGTTTCCTTTGTATGTTTTTGAAATTAATGAAAAGGTTGGGTTTTCTCGTATTGGTTTGTGTTCCTTACTGTTTTGCTGCCTAAAAATTGTCGAGGCCAAACTTGCTGAAATTTGGCTAAGTGCGGGAAAGGCTGAGTCAAGCGCACGACTTGACTGCCGCACGGGTGTGGTTCGGACTGACTAAAATCACCCCTGTGACACATCCCTTGATAGGAAGGGAACGCATAAAAGCTTGTATTTATCTATTATGGCATAAATATTTCTCTCTTTCACTTTTTCCTCCTTCATTTTGCTAAATTCAATGTATTATCTAAGGATGTAGTACTAATTTTAACGCAAACAGTATTTTTAATTGGTGTTTGTTATTTTACAGTTCGTGTATTGTGCTTTTAGTTGCCTCCCTCTCTTTTAGTTATTTCTCATCATGTAAGAACCTCTTTCTTGCCTCAGATTCAATTACTGGCAGAAGTACCCCACTCACAAGATAATTCACATAATCAACATACAATGGAGGAGGGTCTTGGGTCATAGCAAAAAGTTTCTCATCAGGAAACACTTCTTTGATTTGCCCACCCTCCTCCACATGATCATTATTTTTCAGCCTTGATAGATGGTCAGCTACCTGGTTCTCAGTGCCCTTTCGGTCTCTTATCTCCACATCAAATTCCTGCAACAACAAAACCCAGCGCATCAATCTAGCTTTAGATTCTTTCTTTGTAAATAGATACCTGATTGCTGCATGATCGGTGTGGACTATGACTTTTGTTCCCATCAAGTATGCCCGAAATTTCTCAAAGGCTCATACAACAGCTAATAGCTCCTTCTTAGTGGTGGTGTAATTTAGTTGTGCATCATCAAGAGTCTTACTCGCATAGTAAATGGAATAAAACACCTTGTCTTTCCTTTGTCCTAACACTGACCCAATAGCATGGTCACTAGCACCACACATAAGTTCAAATGGTAGGGACCAATCTGGTGGGACAATTATGGGGGCAACCATCAATTTCTTTTTGAGTTCTTCAAAAGCCTTCAGGCAGGCTTCATCAAAATTGAATTTGACATCTTTTTCGAGCAACATGCACAAAGGAGTAGCAATTTTAGAAAAATCATTAATAAAGTACCTATAGAATCCTGTATGTCCCAAGAAACTTCGTACACTCTTCACAAAAATTGGTGGAGGTAATTTTTCAACTGCCTCCACTTTTGTCTTATCAACTTCAATGCCACTCCTAGACACTCTGCCCCGCACCATAAAGTGACACTTCTCCCAATTCAAGACCAGATTTGTTTCTTCACAACGGGCTAATACCATACTCAAAATTTTCAAACAATCATCATAAGATGACCCAAAGACTCATAAGTCATCCATAAACACCTCCACGAATTTTTCCACCATATCAGTGAAAATAGCCACCATGCATCACTAGAAGGTAGCTGGTGCGTTACAAATACCAAACGACATCCGCTTGAAGGCGAAAATGCCATAAGAAAAAGTAAACGTGGTCTTCTCCTGATCCTCTGGGCATATGACAATCTGATTGTATCCCGAGTAACCATCAAGAAAGAAATAATATTCATGTCCCGCTAATCTGTCTAACATTTGGTCAATGAAGTGAAGTGGGAAGTGGTCTTTGTGGGTTGCCTTGTTGAGCCTTCGATAGTCAATGAAAACTCTCCATCTCGTAAGAGTGAGAGTAGGAATTAACTCATTTTTATCATTCTCAATCACAATCATCCCCCCCTTTTTGGGCACACATCGAACCGGGCTTACCTAGTTGTTGTTAGAAATAGGAAAGATGATACCTGCATCAAGCAATTTTACGACTTCCTTCTTCACGACTTCTTTCATAATGGGATTCAACCTCCTTTGATTCTCAACCCTAAGTCGGTGTTCATCTTCAAAGAAGATTTTATGCATGCAAAACGATGGACTGATTCATGTAATATCTGTAATTCTCCACCCAATCGCCTTTTTGTGCTCACGAAGTACTCTGAGCAATTTCTCTTCTTGTGTGTTAGTCAGGCTAGATGAGATGATCACAGGCAATGTCTCAAAGTTCCCCAAATAAGCATAGCGCAAATGTGCTGGAAGAGGCTTAAGTTCTAACTTTGGAGCTTTCTCAATAGATGGCTTAGGAAGGGTCAGAGTAACAGGCTTGTCCAACTCTTCAAATTTTCCTAACCCACGGATATAACTGCAGGATATATCAAGTACTTGCTCAATTTCTCCCCTCGTTTCATATTCACTATCTTCTTCACCCCCAATTAAAGATCGTTCAAGAGGCCAACATGATTCATATAAGGAACCAGTGATGCAGCATCGCTTTCCACCACATAAATCATGGATAATCTTCATAGTGGGCTTGTAATTTGAGTGTTTTATATACATTAAATACCTCCACTCGATCACCTACTCTCATCGTCATCTTCCCTTCACAAACATCAATAATAGTTCGGCCCGTGGCTAAGAAGGGCCGCCCCAAAATAAATAGGACTTCCTGATCAGGCTCGTAATCTAGGATAATGAAATCAACAGGGAATATGAAAGAGCCCACTTGAACTAGAACATCTTCAATCACTCCTTCAGGATGTGCAAAGGAGCGATCAACCAACTGTAAAATTACCATTGTTGGGTGCGGCTCGCCCAACCCCAACTGTCTGAACATAGATAGCGTCATCAAATTAATGCTCGCCCAAAGATCACACAAAGCTCGCCCGGCTGCTTGCTTACCGATCAAGATTTGTATAGTGAAACTACCTGGATCCTTTAATTTCTGAGGTAGCTTGCTTTGAATTCTCGAGCTACATTCCTTAGTGAGTGCCACGGTCTCAAGCTCAGTCAGCCTTCTTTTATTGGCCACAATATCCTTGATGTATTTAGCATATTTGGGCACTTCCTGCAAAATGTCTACTAATGGAATGTTAATTTGCACGTGTTTCAAAAGATCAAGGAACTTTTTGTACACGAAATTATCTTTCACTTTCTGTAACCTTTAAGGGAATAAAGGGGATGGCCTTGCAACCAATGGTGGGGGCTGCTCAGCCACCGCCCCTTCAGCTGGCTTCTTTGATTCTTTTGATTTGTCTGATGTTGATTCTATATTGGTTGGCCTCTCATTAAAAGTTACCTGCTTTCTCTTCTTCGGTTGGACCTCTTCTAATTGTCTCCCATTCCTCAATGATACGACATTAACAGATGCTTTAGGATTAGCCTCAGTTTCACTTGGAAGAGCTCCCATTGTTCTGGTATTTTGGGTACTGACAAGTTGTCCCACTTGGCGTTCCCAGTTTCTCATTGCTATGACTTAGGCCTGCTGATCAGCCATCATTTTCTGAGTGAAGTATTTTTTATCCGCCATTAATTTCTTATTGAGGGCTTGCTGATCGACCATCAATTTCTTCATCATCTCCTCAAGGCTAACTTGTTGTTCAGCCTGAGGTGGTCTGTATTGTTGTTGAGGTGCTTGAGGCCGGTATTGATTCTGAGTGCCTTGATTTCCATTCCAAGAGAAGTTTGGGTGGTTCCTCCAGTTGGGATTATAAGCGTTCCCATATTGATTTGCTTGACCCCTATTTGCATTACCCACAAAGCAGACATACTTTGGATTAGCTGGGCACAAGTCACTCGGGTGGCCCTCTCCACATACTTCACAAAATACCTGAACCTGTTGCACTGGTTGAGTCTGTTACTTGTTAATGATCATGGTCATCTGATTGACTTGGTTGGTTAGTGTAGAGATATGTGTTGACAATGCCGAGACATGGTATAATTCAAGAACCCCTGGTGATTTTTGTGCCATGTTCCTACCCGTCTCTCCTTGCCAATCCGGGTTGCTTTTGGAGAATTTATTCAATAATGCATAAATTTCATCAAAGATTTTCTCCAATACTTAACCTCCAGCGGCAAGATCTACCACAATATTTGTTTGGGGATGGAGCCCCTCTATGAAAGTATGAGCTAACACTTCGTTTGTCTGATTGTGATATGGACAGTCTCTGAGTAGTTCCTTGAAACTTTCTCATGCTGAATATAAAGATTCTCCTGGTTTTTGTTTAAAGGAAACTATCTCACTTCTGATCTTTGCAGTTTTTCCTAAAGGGAAGAACCTTGCTAGAAATTTTCTTGCCAAATCATTCCATGATATAATGGAATTAGCTGGTTCTGCCTTTAGCAATCGCTTAGCTTCGCCCAACAGATAGAATGGAAAAAGTGGGAGCCTCACATAATCTGGAGTGACCCCATTAGTGATATAAGTATCACTAATCTCTAAGAAGTTCAGAATATGTTGTTGTGGATCCTCGTGTGGAAGACCCATAAACTGCCCGTTTGCATGAAGTAGCTGGATCATGCTCTGTTTCTGCTCAAAGTGCCTAGTGATTCTGGGCTTCACTATACTAGAGGTAACATTAGCAATACTGGGATTGCTGCCTCCTGAACAACCATATGTTGCTCCTCTGCCATATTCACACGAAATTGGACGAGTGCCTGAATATTATTTGTTTCCCTTGATTCCCTCAACTTCCTGTGAAATGTTCTCTCAGGTTCGGGGTCAAAGCCGTTGAGTCTGTCCTGGCTTCTGACCTTACGCATTCAATCAAAGTTCCTGAGATTAGAGCAACAATCAAGTAATGTTATACTAGACGAAATAAACAATTAAAGCAAAAACTAGAAAGTAGTCTATATTCAAGTACCCGGCAACGACGCCAAAAACTTGTTGCTCCCAAACGCACACACAAGAATACGTGGTCGTACAAGTAATAAAATGATAAGTCGAGTGTTGAACCCATAGAGACTTGTTTAAACTACTCACTAAATCACTAAAATTGTTATTTAATCCAACCAAAATCAAAGTCCACGAATAGGATTATATTATACTACGATTCTAAGTAATAACTAGATTATTAAGTAACGAGTTGATTGTGTTGTATTCAATAGAGACAAATATTCCAGGGTTGTGATTGATTCACCATTCATATTGTGTTCTAATTAACTCTCTGTTTCATATAATTCACTCATGGTTGCTAATTAATCGATAATTACTCTCATAGCATTCTCTCGAAGTACTGCTCGCCTATTCGAAATAGATTAACGCCTATATTCCTATGAAATTAATCTATTAAGAACCATTAAGATTACGATATTTAATTAAGCATGATGACTAGGTATATTCCTATTCTAACCACAAATCTGCTCCCCTTAAGGATTAAGATCACGCTCTCTTCGATTCTTCTCTAATCTATACACGGCTTTCCCAAGCATAGCATAGATAGTAAATAGAACCTAACTGCTGACCAGACAATTAAGCAGTTAAACACAGAATTAAATAAACAACCATATATTGGTGAATTATAATCAAGCAAGCTAATGTTAAACAACAATATTCATGGCTAAATCACAACCCCAGAACAATGGGTGTTTAGCCATTCATAATGTAATCAAACAATTGCATAAGTGTTGAATAAATTGGAAATACTAGAAAACGATGAAGAAAACTGAGAATTATCCGTTTCCTAATGATCCATGTATGTTTTTCCTCCAAAGTGGAGTGAAACCCCTCAAAAATATGTTTAGTCTTGCTTTTATACGTGTTGGGTAAGTCTAGGGCCGAATAAATTGTGTCCCGAGCAAAATAGGAAAATTCACGCCACCAGTGCTCTGGACAGCGTCAGGCGCCCACCAGGGCGCTTCCTCTAAAATTGATTCGGCCTCCAGTGCCACAGGTGTCTCAAGGCGTTTCCTGTGGCGCCCAAATATGCATCTTTCCCGATTTCGTTCGTTTTGGCTCTCATTTTGCACGTTTCGTCCCCAACTGCTACCGGATCGTTCCTACACAAAAAACAATTCAACTAAGTACAATTCATCCCATTTAACATCCAAAATTCACGAAATAAAAGAAAAATATGAGGCGATATACATAAAAATATATATATTTTAAACTAAACATCACTTACCCAAGGCCACTTGAGAAAACGTGGATCTTTCTCTATCTTACTTTTTATGAACTACTAATTAGGATAACTATTCAGTGTAGTCAATATAGGCAGAGGCGGAGCCAAGATTTCAAGCTTATGGGTTCGGGATTCTAATATATAAGTTATTGGGTTATAAGTTAATCATTTATACATATTCAATGGATTTTGCAAAACAAACACAGGGTTCGAACCAAAGTTACTGGGTTTTGGATGAACCCGGTCCCGATACTCTACCTTAGCCACTGAATATAGGTCTCCATTTTCATTTTTGTTGACCTGTTATATGCACTTGAATTGTAATGTCTTTAGCTCTATCCTTGGCTTCCCTTTTCTTGATTTGAAATCTTCGGGTATTATTTTCCATCCAGATATGATACACCACAACTGCAAAAACAATCCCTAGGATTGTTCTTGGGTTCCTGTTATTGACATTGGTTGATAACCAATTCACTTCAGAGTCCAAGTTTGTGATGTTTCTTTGGTATCTTAGCCATATCAACATTCCCTTTCACAAGCTTTTTGAGTATTGGCATTCAAAGAATAGGTGAGCATGTGTTTCTTCAATATCTCTTTCACATAACACACATGAATGGGGAACCTGGATTCCCCATTTTGCGAGCCTGTGAACAGTAGCTAGCCTTCATTGTACTGCCATCCATAGTATGAACTGGTGTTTTGACAGGATTTTCGTCAACATAATCAGTGATTTCCATGGGAGTTTGGGATAACATGGCATAGAATAGATATAAGCCTTCTTGATGCTGAATCTTTCATCAGACACAAAGGAGTCTATCTCTATTAGATCAGATGCCCACCATTCTCTAGCAGAGAATATTTTCCTTACTAACCAGCTGGCCTGTTTTGGAATAACCATGGTAGAAACATCGTTGTGTTTTATGTAGTGACGGTGGATCCACCTAATCCATAGTTTATATTTCTTTGCAGTTGTAGCCCATAGGAGTTTGGTTAGTGCAACCTTATTCCATAATGCATAGTTAATGATGTTTAGACCACCGGCAGCTCTTGGTTTGCATAGAGTTTCCTCTATTAGAATTGTCATGTACTCCATCCAAAGGAAACTCCTACAAATGCTATTACCTATATTGATGACCTTCTTTGGTATTAAGAATACATGTGCCCAATAGGTCTACATTTCAAACAAAACACTCTTAATGAGTTGTGGTCTTTTAGCATAGGATAGAAACTTTGAAGTCCAGCTTCTGATACTATCTACAATCTTCTCAACTAATGATATGCACTGGTGGATTGTGAGCTTCCTTGTGGATAGAGGTACTCCAAGGTACTTGAATGGAAGAGTACCTAGATTTAGGTGCAACTCAGATATTATTTTTTCTTTGAAGACCACAGGCACCCCTGCTATTTATAAGGAACTCTTTTTCAGGTTTGCTTTAAGTCCAGAGACAACAGAAAAATGTTCAAATGCTCTCATAATTAGCTTCATAGATATTTCATCTGCCCTGCAGCACATCAATATGTCATCAACAAAGCAAATGTGTAGAACCTGCAGCCTTGCACATTTAGGGTGGAAGTTAAAGTCATGGTTCTATATGAGTGTCTTTAGGGATCTGTTCAAGTATTCCATTACCAACACAAACAAATATGAAGATATTGGGTCTCCCTGTCTTAATCCTTTTTTTGCTTCAAATATGTTACTCAAGCCACCATTAAGTAACAATGTGTAGCTAACAGTTGTTACACATTCCATTATCAAGGTTACCAGTTTGTAGGAGATCCCAAACTCTAGTAATATCATTCTCAAGAAGCTCCATTTTACAAAGTATTATGCTTTTCTGTTATCAACTTTGATCATGCGTCTGGGAGAGACTTTTTTTGAGTATATCCCTTGATCATCTCATGTGCCATTATAACATTGTCAAGTGTGTTCCTACCTTCAATGAATGCAGACTGTGAAAGCCCTACCAATAGATCAAGAACTAGTTTAAGCCTAACTTTTAGTACCTTAGCAATGATTTTATATAGTGTAAAGCAGCAGACAATAAGCCTAAATTCCTTGACATAAGTAGGATTCTGAACTTTAGGTATCAAAGTGACTGCCGTGCAATTTATTTCTTTCAACAACTTGCTAGTTTCAAAAAATTGTAGTACTGCTTCTGTGACTTTCTCACCAATAATTGGTCAATATTCTCCGAAAAATTATACATTCCACCTTAAAAGATCCCAAATTCAGTATTAGTGCCTTCAATCAAGAGATTTAGTTATACCCTTTTTTTTTCTCTCCTCTTTTCCCTCTTCTCTCTAGAATATTGGGACCAAAGATACTCCCAACAACCAATATTTTCCAAAAATAAATCAAGTAATTGCATATCCCAAAGAAATAGGATGCAGGGAGTATAAAATTTTTCATTGTGACTTATCCCAAAGAAAAACGCTCACTATTGACAGCACATATAGAATCTTACATTACTATCGAAATAAATTTTGCTTATTATTTCATAGATATTGTTGAAGAAGAATCACATGCAAATTAATAAAGCTTGCAAGTTTATTTATTTACTTTAAATTTTTTATTCAAAAAAGTTGCACATTTTGCTTTTAGTTTTTGAACTGCATATTGCATAGTGTTGAACTGTTTTACATAGAAAGTTAAAGGAGAATTTGGGATGGATTTTAAGAAGATCTGAAAGAAAACTTGCATATTTATATTCAAACTAAACACATAAAATCTCTATCTCTGAGAATAATATATGGTACATCAACATACAAATTAAAAATAAATTTTGTACAAATTTAATGCAAATTTTAATATGTACAACAACATACGTAGTAAAAATAAATTTCATACAACTAATTATATGTTATACAATTTATCTGCAACTTTCATACATTATTTCTACCCAGTTAAATACAACTACAATATCACAACTTAAATATAAATTTTATACAATATGTCTTTTGTATATATTTTGTATCTAATTTGTATATATTTTATCTGTGGTGTGTGCTTCTCCCTCTCTAAAATTTCAATCAAAACTTGCTCGCTTAATACAATTTTGATATATATCAACAAGTTTATGTAAAAAGATAGTATTGATAACTTAAATACAAATTTTATAAAAAAATTCATATATTATACAACTATTTTTCAACTTTCATAATCCATTCAAATATATATATATATATATATATATATATATATATATATTTAATAACTACAAGAGAATATAATTTACATACAATTATACTACAACTTTGCTATAATTTCATAAGTATATTTTATGTCATATGTTCTTCTTTTTCTTCTTCGAATTTCAATCTGAAATTCAGCCAAACTCAAGTCCAATCTTCACCAAAACACCCTCAAAATTGAGATATAAACTCCAAACAATATTTCTAATTGTTTGCAGCAACACCCAATCCAAATAATGGTCTTTGAAAATCGAAATTCGATTTCAAAGCTTCAAAACTTTTTAATAGCTGTCAGAGGTGGAGAGCCAAATACCTTCAAAATTTATTGATTGACAACTTCAATTTGAACACCAATTGTGCAACATGAAAATTGCTAAGTTAAAACGATTGAAATACATTGATGAATTCCATTAAAACTCTATACAACAAGAAAGCACAAAAAAATAGAGAACATCAAATGAAGAAAAATTGGGGGAAAAACAGAGAAGGAGAGTAGAGAGAGAGAGAGAGATGGAGAGAGAGAATAAACAAGTATAAAGGGATAAGGAAATAACTGATATTTTTTATTTAATTCCTAATATAAAGGGGACTCATTTAAAACTTATTTATATATAATTGGTAAATTATATATGATTATGTGATTAAATTAAATTTAAGTAGAATAATAAAGTTTCAAATAGTGTATATGAAAGTAAAAATTCCTAAAAAGAAAGGTCAAATCCATAATTAAAAGCAAATTGCCAAAAATCTTATCAACGAAAGCCAAAGCTAGTCTCTTTTTTCAACAAAGGAACAATACTATTTCAAGTCTTCTTAGTTCTTTCCATCAAGAATGGTAACCCCAGTAAGAACTACTACTCCAATTTTAAGTTTTCAATATATTTTCAATGTGTTTGCTACAAAAGAAAAGACAGAGAAATTGGATATTTCTGCTTTTTAATTGCTTTGCAACCCTTCTCTGATTATTTCTGCTTTAGAAATTAATATTATCCTTTGTTTGGCTAAAATTTTAGCAACTACATGTGAATTTTTTATATTATTTTAATTTTTACTCATTTTATATATTTGAATTTTCATGAGCAAGTACTCTTTTTTAAGTTTGATTTCCTCTCTTCTATTCCGTCCAAACTAACTAAACTTTGTTGCTTTTTTTCAGATGGAAACTAAAAATACTCAAAAAAAGGTGGAACTAGAAGAGGTAATCAACAAAGTCTCTCCAACTACATTGTTGAAACCTGAGTTTAATTCTAACAACACCCCTGATAATATTCCTAATCCTCCTAAGAAGCATAAAATAACAACTCTGTGTGACCCTAATTGTAGCCTTGTGAGTAGTGGCAGGGAAACATCTGAAGTTTGGAAGCACTTCTCCAAATATCTTGATAAATGGGGTATGCCTAGGGCGAAATGCAATTGCTGTTCTAAAAACTTTGCTTCTGAAAGTAAGAATGAAACTTCAACAAAATGGAAGCATTTAAATGAGATTTTCCCTAAATCCCCCTTTAAAATTATTGACAGAAAACAATCTACACTCAGGCCAATTAAAAAAGGTGAACAAGCATATAGTTCATGTACTTTAGAAAAGGTTGTGTTTAATGTTAATGAGATTAGGAGAGCCATTACTGAGTTTGTCGTTATCGACGAACAACCTTTTAAAGTTGTTGAAGGAGAAGGTTTTAAGAGATTAATGGCAGTTGCTTTGCTCAACTTTCAATTACCTTCTCGCCTGACTGTTGCTACACAATGTTTGAAAATATATCAAGAGGAGTTAAAAAAGCTTAAAAAGCTTATTCAAAATCAATGTGTATGATGGTTATTACTTCTCATTGGATTGATGAGGATTAGAATTTTAAAAAAAAATTCTCAACTTTTTTTAAACATTGGATCATAAAGGTGAGATAATTGCTAAGGTGATTGAGAACATATTTATGGTGATCCTAGATAATGCAACTGCTAATGATGCTGCAATTAAATCTTTGAAGAGAAGGGTTGGGGATTGGAAAGGAGGAATTTTAGGAAATGAGTTCTTACATATTAGATGGAATTCTCATATTCTAAATTTAATCGTGAAACAAGGGCTAACTAAACAAAATGAGTCCATTTCACGGGTAAGAAATGCTTTCAATATGTTAAGCCCCCAGCTGGAAGGTTTTGATATTATCCTAGGAAGTTAAAATCTATTCAAGGACAAATATGAAGCTTTGGAATCTCAAAGAGGGCCTTTAACAAGATCTCAAGCTAAAAAGTTGCAAAACAAGGTCATCGGACTTCAGGAGCGATCAAAGAAGTTGTTAGTTAGGAGGAAGAGCTTAAGGATAAAGAATATGAGTTATCTTAGTGTTATAATTATTTTATAGTCCAAGAAGAGGTGGATTAGATCCCAAGAAACATCCTCCGAAGAAGGTCCAAATCAGGCCACTGTTGGACCAGTTTGGCACCTAAAATGTGTCCAAACTTGCAGTCCATGAAGTCCTACATAAAGCCACATTTTTTAAAGCATAAAAAGGAACTACTTACGTCCAAGAAGGGGACAATATTCGTGCTATATGTTGAGTGCAAGTTGGTGTCAAGTTACTTGCAAATTTCCTTCAAGATTTCCAAGATTTTCAAGTTTCTATCCAAGATTAATTTGGGACTTTTTTTTATTGTTTTCTGGATTTTGATGAATCGTAAGATAAAAAAGGTATTTTTTGTAAATTTTAACAATTTATTTCCATATATTAGGAGAATATATTTATTGCTTTCTTAGTTAGTTAAGTTTATGTTTTTCTTTTACTAAGATTTTTGAAATTACTTTCCAAGAATGACTTGGTTTTTGCTTCCTAGTATTTTCCTTTTCCTAAGGTAGTTGGACTTGTTGTCCAAAGCAGTTTAGGATTTATTTCCTTATTTTTAGGTAAAATTTCATGACCCCCTCTTTATATAAATGATGTATTCTTTGTTTTTAGACTTAGATTATTATAGACAATATCAATAAAATTGTGAGATTTTTCTTGCACTCTTGTGTGTGGCTACTCTTGAATTAATTCTTCAACATTCAAGATTCAACTTAAGGTGGTAAGATTAAACCATTTTCGAAATCTTAGATTACTTCTATGTATTCAAGAAAAGTCATAAGTTTAGGCTATTGTTGTTCTTGTTATTCTAAAGGGTCTTCACGGTCTATCTCTTGTTTTTAAGTCTATACCAAAGGCGATTAGTTCTTCGTTAGCTAATTGTTATTGTTAGGATTCAACTTCAAGATCTTGAATTCAAGAAAATCTTTTCTTGAATTCAATCTATCTTTAATCTTTGCCTTCTATTTTGTTTCTTTATTTTCTTTTAGCTTCCGCATATTTCTGGATTTTCTTATTTTTTTCTTTAGTAATTCTTGAACCCCACCGTGTTGTTATCAAGTGGTATCAGAGCGTAGGCTGATAAAGATTTCAATCTTGATAGTCTTGGGAGGTTCTTGAGGAAAAAAAAAAGACAAAAAAAGAAAAATAAAACAAAAAAATAAAAAAAAGAAAATCAGTCNCCCCCCCCCCCCCCCCTCCCCAAAAAAAAAAGTGTTATTGCTTATTATTAATATATTAGAATTCATGTATTATTTGGTTTCCATGTCAAGAAAGGAAACAAGAAGAGCAGATCATAGTTCTTGAAGATTAAGGTAACTTCTTTCCTTATTCTTATGGGTTTTAGGTTTTCTAAATTTTTTGTAAACACCCATAAAATTTCTTAACTAAATAAGATGCCCGGGTAGGTCCCCATGTTGTTATAACTGTACAAATTCTTAAAAATGGACCTTTTTGAAGTAAAAAGTACCCCGGGACTTAAAAGATAAAATTTTCCAGAATTGTGCGGATCTGCAGTCTACTATGCGATCGCAGATCAGGTATGCGACCGCAAAGTGGTCGCATACCTGGGCAGCCTGTTTATCTTTTTGGCTCAGCTGAAGGCCATTTATGCGACAGGAATGCGGACCGCATATCGCATTCCTGACCGCATTCCCTACTTCAGGGCTTCTAATTTCTAAATTTTATACCCGACCCCCTTCTTATAAAACACCTACCCCTTTCATTTTAACAACTATCTGACTAAAATAGGGAGAAGGGAGAGTGAGTTTAGTGAGAGAAAGCCATCTCCTCCACCAAATTGGTCCTCCATTTCTAGTCAGGCCTGGAAATCTTCGAGTAGTCGTTGTCTTCTTCACCATAAGAAGTAAAATTCTCACCCCATTTTCCTTAGATTCTCGGATTCTAGTTAAAATGGAACACAAGTAGGTGGTTCTTGAAGATAAAAGTTAAGACCTTGCATGCATGTGATTAACTTACCATAATCGATTAAGGGAAGTAAGTTAGAGAAGTTCTCACTAGAAAAAGGGTTTAGTTAATCTAAGGGATCACATAGTGTTTGATAAAATGCACAAATGAGTTCATGATTTCTAAATTCTAAGTCTAATCATGTCATCTTGTAAATTAGATTAAAGGCGTTAGCAGGTCCGGTGGTTTGAGAATAGATATTAGAGGAAAATTCCGACTCGAGGTATGTATGGCTAACTTTAATCTTTGTAGAGTCGCCATGTTAGGGTCCGAGCATTCGGTATGAATTCCTAGCTTGATTGTGTTTGAATCATTTTCCTATTGTGATGAGATGACGAATCATGTCCTCTGAATGCCTTAGTTGATTTTCATGTCACCATGCTACTTGAAATTGTGAAATGTGATTCTTTGTGCTTACCCTGTCATGTGCAAGAATCGTTATATGCTTGAACTTATTGATATGAAAGAAAGTGATACTAAATGAATGAAAATGGTAATGAACTCAATTGTTGAATGTATCCAAGTGTTAAGGGCTGTGTAGTAAATGATGGGAATGAAAAGTGAATTGATTTGATTGATCTAAATGGTTATGATGTACCATACATGACTCACTTCTTGGTAGAGATTATTGTGCCTTCGATTTCACATGGCTGTTTGGTTGTTATGAATTTATACTCTTGATGATAGAAATACTTGTGATTGAATTGTTGATTGTTGTTGCTATTTAAATAATGTCCGGTGGGATTGGGTTGCGCGCTGCAACAGAAGAAATAAGGGTGGAATGATGAGAAAGAATAAGAGTGGAACATGATTGTAAGGTGGGATCGGGTTGCGCGCCGCAACAGGAGAACAATTGAAATATGAAACTGTGAAAACCTCATTTGTGATTCTCTATATCTCTGTGCAATAATTTTTTGGTTTCTTTGACTGCCTCCTATCTGTGCACTGTTTTGATTTTACTTCGAGTAAAGTTTGTCCATACATACTAGTACTATTCCATGGTACTAACGTCTCTTTTGATGGGGGCGCTACATCTTTTATATTGGATGTAGGTGGTTCTATAGCAGGTAGCTCAGTCCGCCGATAGTGGTGCCTTCCTCTAATTTCCTCAGTAGTTTTGGTGAGCCCCACTTCCTTTCAGGGCCATGTATAGTCTATGCTATCTTCTTTTGTATATTTTGTTCCTTTAAGGTATAGCCGGGGCCTTGTTGTCGGAAAATCCATATACGCTTCTCTGTATCTTTAGAGGTTCCGCAAACACTATGTGGGTTGTATATATTTTGGGTAGCAGTTGTAATTATTCGAAATCGTGGTCCCGTGATGGAAATGTTTTGTTTAGTTGTATAATTTTGGGATTATCAAATGATTGAAGCTTTAAAAGAGGAAAAATGTAATTTATGTTGTAGATTCATACCTTGGTTCTATTTTCTATGTCATTTAGAAATTTTTATATTGTGCACACGGGGTAACGCGTTGGGTAGGAAAGGCAATCCAGGTCCGCTTGACCGGAATCATCCGGTTAGGCTTCAGTCTCGTCCCTCGTTTTTGGGGCGTGACAAACTTGGTGTCAGAGCCTCTGGTTTTAAAAGTGTCCTAGGGTGTCTCGGTGCCGTGTCTAGCAGAGCCCTTCTTATCGGTGTGTTGTCGACCACATCTATTATTAGGGGGCTGCATGGACATTTAGGAAAGTACCCTTTTATTTCTATTCTATATCGTGCGATGTGGTGAAAGGGGAGGTTGTCTATCTCTAACTCGTGCATTGTTTCAATTTTTAGTAAGTGGCACCCAAGAAGAGAACTCGACTCGGCCTAGAGGCCAATGCCACCCAAGGAATGGTCATAAATGCTCTAGCTGGTGGTGCGGGTGTGAATGATTCCCTGACCATAAATCAGCCTGACTCCTCCACTCCAGGCCAAACTATTCCTATTCCTGCTCCAGCGGAGGGTGCTGAAATCCCTCCCGTTGATATTCCTGACCCACCTCCAGCTTCAGCTTCCGGTCCCAGTGTTTCTGATGGGGACCTCAGGGAGCTATCCAGATGTTGACTCAGCTAGTGGCCTCCTAGGCCCAAAGATCAAATGTTGCCCCTGCGTCCTCTAGCGAGCAAGGGGATTCTTTAGGTTCCAATGTCAACCAGTTTCTATGGTTAGCCCCTCTAGAGTTCACAGGCACCGACCTAGAGGTTGATCCTCAGGAGTTCATTGATGAGATGTACAAGACCCTCCGGGTTATGAGGCTTTCTGAGATAGAGGGGGTTGAGTTGGCTTCCTATCGTCCTAAGGGAGCGGCATATTCGTGGTTCGAGATGTGGGAGAGTTCCCTTGGAGAGGGGAGCCCCCTGGCGAAGTGGGATGAGTTTGTATATGCCTTTATGAATCATTTATTGCCTTCCGAGATTATGGAAGCCCATGCTACAGAGTTTGAGGCCCTCAAGCAGGGCAACAGGAGCGTTTGGGAGTATCATATGGAGTTTGTGCGCTTGTCCAAATACGCTGTTCATATGGTGTCTACTATGGAGGCTAGGGTTCGTTGGTTTGTTCAGGGCCTTGGTCCCTTTGTTATCAATGAGGCTGTTACAGCTTCTTTGCACTTAGATATGAACTATGGAAAGATTGTGGGATTCTCCCAGGCTACGGAGCCTCATAAATTGAAGATACGGATAGAGAGAGAGAGTAGTAGCAGGGCCCAGTCAGTGGGAAACCCTGGGAGTTAAGTGAGAGGTGGGAGACCAGCCCTTGGGAGAGGGTCATCAGGGTCACCTCAGTCCTATGCTCAGTCCTCAACCAGTGCGCCGCCATCAGGGCACAGTTATCAGCAGGGAGGTCATTGTGGACCAGGTTCAGATAGCAGAAGGTTCCATCAGTCGGGTCATTCAGGTAGGAGGTTCCGACAGCAGTAGAGGGCCCCATGACCTAAGTGTGGGAGGTTTCATTCTGAGCCCTGTTACTTGGACATACCGGTATGCTATAGATGGAGAGCGAGAGGCCATGTTCAGCGAGACTGTCGTGCACCCAGCCAGGGCACGGGTAGGGGCACTGCTCAGCCATCCCGTTCTTATGCCGCTAAATATTCTGCACGCCCTCCAGCCTGCGGCCCTACAGCTCCAACAGGGCACGGTGCAACTAGGGGTGGAGCATGGGGTCAAGGGGGACCCAGTTGGTTCTATGCTTTGAGTGGTCGCCAGAGTGAGAAGGCTTCTCAGGATGTTGTCACAGGTATTCTGACTGTTCAATCACATGATGTTTATGCTCTTATTGATCCCGGATCCTCTTTGTCATATGTTTCTCCATTTATCGCTTCAAATTTTGGGATAGAATCATAACAGCTTCACGAGCCGTTATCTGTGTCGACTCCGGTCGGTGATTCTATTATGGCCGTGCGAGTCTACAGGAATTGTTTTGTCACGGTGCGTGGTCGGGATACCACGACCGATCTTGTTGAGTTGGGAATGGTAGATTTTGATGTAATTATGGGGATGGATTGGCTCTATTTTTGCTTTACTAAACTCGACTGCCGAACCAGAATTATGAGGCTCGAGTTTCTTAATGAACCAGTTATCGAGTGGAAGGGGAATAATATTGTGCCAAGAGGTAGGTTTATTTCCTACCTTAAGGCCTCAAAGATGATCAGGAAAGGGTGCATCTATCATTTGGTCCGGATTGCGGACACCACTTCAGATGTGCCTGCTCTCAAATCCGTGCCCGTTGTGAATGAATTTCTTGTAGTATTTCCCGATGAGCTTCCTAGGATTCCACCAGATAGAGAGATTGATTTCGGGATTGATGTATTTCCAGATACGCAGTCAATATCTATTCCACCCTATAGAATGGCACCGACAGAATTGAGAGAGTTAAAGGAGCCATTAAAAGATTTATTGGAAAAGGGTTTCATTAGGCCAAGTGTGTCGCCTTGGGGTGCACCAGTTCTTTTTGTTAGAATGAAAGATGGATCGTTTTGAATGTGTATTGATTATCGGCAGCTCAACAAGGTCACCATAAAAAACAAATACCCATTGCCTCGGATAGATGATTTGTTCGACCAATTTCAAAGTGCTAGGTTCTTCTAAAAAATTGATTTACGGTCCGAGTATCACCAGTTGAAGATCAGGGAGCAGGATATTCCAAAGACCGCCTTCAGGACTCGTTATGGACACTTTGAATTTATGGTGATGTCTTTTGGACTCTTCATCAGCACCAGTTGTATGCAAAGTTCTCAAAATGTGAGTTTTGGCTAGAATTAGTCACCTTTTTGGGCCATGTTGTTTCCAGGGAAGGGATTCAGGTTGATCCCCAAAAGATTGCAGTAGTGAAGGATTGGCCTAGACCAACGACCCCGACGGAGATCCGCAGTTTCTTGGGTTTAGCTGGATCTTATCGGAGGTTCGTGGAGGGATTCTCTACTCTCGCCTCCCCATTGACTAAGCTGATGCAGAAAGAGGTTAAGTTTCAGTGGTCCGATGCTTGTGAGAAGATTTTTCAAGAATTGAAATCAAGACTGACTTCGGCACCAGTGTTGACCTTGCCAGAAGGTTCATAAGGGTTTGTGGTGTATTGTGATGCTTCAAGGGTTGGTTTGGGGTGTGTATGGATGCAATGTGGTAAGGTAATAGCATATGCTTCTAGGAAACTCAGGAATCACGAGAAGAATTACCCAACGCATGATTTGGAGCTCGCAGCGGTTGTGTTTGCATTGAAGATCTGGCGGCACTATCTTTATGGGGTCCATGTTGATGTGTTCATAGACCACAAGAGTCTTTAGTATTTATTCAAATATAAGGAGTTTAACTTAAGGCAGCGGAGGTGGTTAGAATTTCTCAAGGATTATGATATGAATATTTTGTACCATCCGGGAAAGGAGAATGTGGTCGCCGACGCTCTTAGTCGGAAATCCATGGGTAGCTTGGCTCATTTGGAAGCAGGTCAGAGACCTTTGGCTCGGGAGGCTTATCAGTTGGCCAGTTTGGGGGTCTGTCTTTCGGCCTCATATGAAGGGAATGTCGTGGTGCATAATGGAGCGGAGTCTTCGCTTGTAGCGGAAGTCAAGGGAAAGCAATTCAGGGATCCAGCTTTGGCACAGTTGAGGGAAGCAATTCTGTATCACAAGACTACAACATTTTCACTCGGCAATAAGGTAGTGTTTTGTGGTGCCAAGGGAGGTTATGTGTTTCGGATGTGGAAAATATTTGGGAGAGGATGTAGCGGATCCTCACAATTCCATGTATTCCGTACACCCAGGTTCTACGAAAATGTATCACAATCTCAAGGAGATTTGTTGGTGGAATGGTATGAAGAAGGGTGTGGTGTACTTTGTGGCTAGGTGTTCAAATTGTTAGCAAGTGAAGGACGAGCATCAGAGGCCCGGTGGGTTGACACAGCTTATGGAAATACCGACATGGAAATGGGAGATGATCAATATGGACTTTGTGGTGGGGTTACCCCGCACTCCGTGTAGGTTCGACTCAATTTGGGTGATAGTGGATAGGCTCACGAATTCGGCGCATTTCTTGCCGGTCAAGTCCACCGATACTGCAGAACAGTACGCTCAGTTGTATATAAAAGAAATAGTCAGGCTCCATGGCACTCCAATATCTATTATCTCGGATCGAGGGGCCCATTTCACATCTAACTTTTGGAAGAAGTTTCAGCACGGGTTGGGTACGCAGGTAAATCTCAGCACAACATTCCACCCGTAGACTGATGCGCAAGCAGAGGGGACTATTCAGACGCTTGAAGACATGTTACGAGCTTGTGTACTTGATTTTAAGGGTAGCTGGGATGATCACTTGCCGCTTATATATTTTGCTTACAACAACATTTTCCATGCTAGTATTCAAAAGGCCCCATTTGATGCATTATACGGAAGGAGGTGTAGGTCACCGATTGGATGGTTCGAGGTTGGAGAGGCGGAACTTCTAGGATCGGATATTGTGCACCAGGCTATGAAAAAAGTTAGAGTCATTCAGGAAAGGATGAAGACTACTTAGAGTCGTCAGAAATCCTATGTGGACGTTCGTCGAAGAGATTTGGAGTTTCAAGTAGATGATTAGGTATTCCTGAAGGTGTCTCCCATGAAGGGAGTGATGCGGTTTGGGAAGAAAGGGAAATTGAGCCCAAGGTATTTCGGGCTGTATAGGATTGCTCAAAGGATAGGATAAGTGGCGTATAGGCTGGAATTGCCCCTGAGATGTCATTAGTGCACCCGATGTTTCATGTGTCCATGCTGAAGAAGGTAACTGGAGATCCATCTGCCATAGTGCAGGTTGAGGCCATTGAAATTAATGAAGTGTTGTCATATAAAGAGATTCCAGTTGCTATTCTTGATAGGCAAGTTCGTAGGTTGAGAAACAAATAGATTCTTCGGTCAGAGTGTTATAGCGGAGTCAACAAGTCGAAGAAGCCACGTGGGAAGCGGAAAATGAAATGAAAGAGAAATATTCCCATTTGTTTGAATAAGTCCAGTAGTGGTCTTGAAAGTTTCCATCTCTAAGAAATTACACATTGTGTCAAATTTTGTGCAAGAACACCCCACTCCCCTAATTACCCTGCTATTGTAAATTTCTCAACTTTGTGCCACATTTGTAGATGTTGTGAATAGTTGGATCAAGAGCAAATGCTTGAAATAGCTGAATTATGTGCAACTCATTGTAATAGTTGAATTATGTGCAAATTGTGGTGTTAACCGAACTATGTGTAGCTTGTTGGAGTAATTGAATATATACAACTTGTTGAGATAACCGAATTATGTGTAAGTTGATGAAGTAACTGAAACTGTGTAGAATTGGTAAAAAAAAAGTTTTTCGAGGGCTCTCTGGCAGGTAGGTAGGCCTAATTCAGAGGAAACTCTGGCAAATTTTTTAGAAAATATCGGAGTTAGTAAGAATTGGGGGATGGCAAGTCATGTTTTCATAAGCCTAGTGATTCCCGATCCTCATTCGAGGATGAATGATTCTAAGTGGGGGAGGATGTAAAGACCCGTTAAATTTCTTAACTAAATAAGATGCCCGGGTAGGTCCCCATGTTGTTATAGTTGTAGAAATTCTTAAAAACAGACCTTTTTGAAATAAAAAGTACTCGGGACTTAAAAGATAAAATTTTCCAAAATTGTGCGGATCTGCGGTCCACTATGAGATCGCAGATCAGGTATGCGGACCACATGGTGGTCGCATACCTGGGCAGCCTGTTTCTCTTTTTGGCCCAACTGAAGGCCATTTATGCGATAGGAATGCGGACCGCATATCAGGGACCACATTCCTGACCGCATTCCCTACTTCGGGGCTTCTAATTTCTAAATTTTATACCCGACCTCCACTCTTATAAAACACCTACCTCTTTTATTTTAACGTCTATCTGACTAAAATAGAGAGAAAGGAGAGTGAGTTTAGTGAGAGAAAGCCATCTCCTCCACCAAATTGGTGCTCCATTTCTACTCAGGCCTGGAAATCTTCGAGTAGTCGTTGTCTTCTTCACCATAAGAGGTAAAATTCTCACCCCATTTTCCTTATATTCTCAGATTCTAGTTAAAACAGAACACACCTAGGTGGTTCTTGAAGATAAAATTAAGACCTTGCATGCGTGTGATTAACTTACCATAATCTAGTAAGGGAAGTAAGTTAGAGAAGTTCTCACTAGAAAAATGGTTTAGTTAATCCAAGGGATCACATAATGTTTGATAAAATGTCCAAATGAGTTCATGATTTCTAAATTCTAAGTCTGATCATGTCATCTTGTAAATTAGATTAAAGGCGTTAGCAAGTCCGATGGTTTGAGAATAGATATTAAAGGGAAATTCCGACTCGAGGTATGTATGATTAACTTAAATCTTTGTAGATTCGCCTTGTTAGGGTCCAAACATTCGGTATGGAATTCCTGGCTTGATTGTGTTTGAATCGATTGTCCTATTGTGGTGAGATGACGAATTATGTCCTCTGAATGCCGTAGTTGATTTTCATGTCACCATGCTACTTAAAATTGTGAAATGTGATTCTTTGTGCTTACCCTGTCATGTGCAAGACTTGTTATATGCTTGAACTTATCGATATGAAAGAAAGTGATACTAAGTGAATGAAAATGGTAATGAACTCAACTGTTGAATGTATCCAAGTGTAGGGCTGTGTAGTAAATGATGGGAATGAAAAGTGAATTGATTTGACTAATCTAAATGGTTATGGCGTACCATACATGACACACTGCTTGGTAGAGATTGTTGTGCCTTTGATTTCACATGGCTGTTTGATTGTTATGAATTTATACTCTTGACGATAGAAATCCTTGTGATTTAATTGTTGATTGTTGTTTCTATTTAAATGATGTCTGGTGGGATCGGGTTGCGCGCTGCAACAGAAGAAATAAAGGTGGAATGTTGAGAAGTAATAAGGTTGTAATGTGATTGTACGGTGGGATCAGGTTGCACGCCGTAACAGGAGAAATAAGGGTGGAATGATTAGAAGAAATAAGGGTGGAATGATGAGAAGAAATAAGGGTATAATATGATTGTAAGGTGGGATCGGGTTGCGTGCTGCAACAGGAGAACAATTGAAATATGAAAATGTGAAACCTCATTTGTGATTTTCTGTATCTCTGTGCAATAATTGTTTGATTTCTTTGACTGCCTCCTATCTGTGCACTGTTTTGATTTTACTTAGAGTAAAGTTTGTCCATACATACTAGTACTATTCCATGGTACTAACGTCTCTTTTGCCGGGGGCGCTACATCTTTTATATGGATGTAGGTGGTTCTATAGCAGGTAGCTCAGTCCGCCGATAGTGGTGTCTTCCTCTCATCTCCTCAGCAGTTCTGGTGAACCCCACTTCCTTTCGGGGCCGTGTGTAGTCTATGCTATCTTCTTTTGTATATTTTGTTCCTTTACGGTATAGCCGGGTGCCAGAAAATCCATATACTCTTCTCCGTATCTTTAGAGGTTCCGCATACACTGTGTGGGTTGTATATATTTTGGGTAGTAGTTGTTATTATATAAAATCATGGTCCCTTGATGGAAATGTTGTGTTTAGTTTGTATAATTTTGTGATTATCAAATGATTGAAGCTTTAAAAGAGGAAAAATGGAATTTATGTTGTAGATTCATACCTTGGTTCCATTTTCTATGTCATTTATAAATTTGTATATTGTGCACACGGGGTAACGCATTGGGTAGGAAAAGCAATCCAGGTCCGCTTGATCGAAATCATCCGGTTAGGGGCCGGTCTCGTCTCTCGATTTTGGGGCGTGACATTTTTTCCTTTTTCTTTTAAAACTAACCAATTACTATTCTTTCTAGGTTTGGTCTTCCATTTTCCTTTTCCTTTTCTAACTTTTTATTCTTATCACTATATGGTTGTGACTTACTAGGTTTATTAATAAATTTGAAGATTAACGACCAAGAGTTGCTTTGAGTGGAAAAAGGCAAGAGAGGTAAGAGTATTAGAAGGAAAAAGCCAAATTTGAGAGATACATAATTCTTATAATCTTTGTTCAAGATGTTTAAAACAGGTACATATAGTGAAAGTAGGCGATCTATGACTCAATAACTTGAAAAGTCGAACTTACAGTATACCGAGTGGAAGGAAGACAATGGTAAAGTTATTTTTCAGACAAGAGCTAAAGTGATGTCTGCTATTTGTTCCCTTAGAATTGACAAATAATATGGCGATAACTCAATTAGCACTTATATGGTTGAAAAATTGAACTTGCCTTGTGTTGAACATATTGAACCATACATGTTGAGAGGAGTAAATGTAGATAAAAGAGTGTTATTACTATTCCCTACTGGAAGGTATGAGGATGCAATCTGGTGTGATGTGATTACCATGAATAATTATCATATCTTGTTAGAAAAGCCATGGTATGTCTATAGAAGAGCTTCATATAACATGAAGAAAATAAATTTTATTTTGAGGTTAATGGAAGAAACTCATTCTTGGATCTTTGACTCCCTCACAAATTTGTGAAGATGATAAAACTGTTAAAAAGAATATGAAAAAATATGAGAGAGAATAATGAGCGGACTAAGGGAGTGAACGTCGGCATCCCAAGAGAAAAAAAAAGAGATATTGTGTTGAGTGAAGAGAAAGTGATGTGAAGTGAGAAAAATAGTGAGCTTGAGGGAAAAGAAAAGAGGGAAGGCAATGAGATAACAAAATTCAGTGAGGTAGAGAGAGAAAAATAGGAGGGATTGAGTGAAGAAAAAGAAAAAAACTTTAATGAGAGAAAAGAATCTAAGGGTGAGAAAAAAATTAGTCTTGTGATAAAAACCAAAGAGCGTGTAAGAAAGAGAAAAGTTTCTTTACTTCCTAACCTATTAACTCTTTCTTGTTTTAGTTCTTGTGATTTTGTGCAGCCATATGTTGAAAGACCTTTTGAAAGGGGAGGTGAGGCACAAGAAATTGTAGCAAAGGATTCAATCGGATTCCAACATGAATTTTGTGAAATCAATTCTTGTTGGATGGCGGAAGATAAAAGCTTGGTTAATTTCTTTGTTGTTGAACCTTTTGACTATTTTGATCCTTATTTATAGGTTTACAATATGGAGTTCCCTAAAGGCATTGCTAAGTTAGAGATATTTCATAAAAGAATAAAAGGTGATGTTGTTCCATTAGTAAATAAGTCCAAGTATGGTATTTATAGTTGGTTTATTCATATTCTTGGCCTTTCTAGAACACCTAAGGTACTTTTGGAGTTAATGAACTATACCCTTCTTTCTTATGTTGGTGACTTAAATAATTTTTGTGGATGATGAAATTTTGATACATATCAAGTCATTAAATATAATATCTAAGTTCAAGTGCAAGAGTAATTTTCTTCCTTTTGAAATTGAGTATGACATAGATGATTATATGTTCCAACTTGGTGGAAAGAGGCCTGAAATTTGTGAGAAGAGGCTCGAAAATGAGTTTTCATGTGATAAATTGCTAGAATGTGAGTTTTGTTGTGTGATAGGAAGTCATTCTTCTAGTCATGTTGATTGTGAGCGTGTAAAAGTATTTGACACTAGTAAAGAGGTATGAATGATAATTGTGACGTTAGTGATGAAATACTCTTTCAAGAGCTTATCTATGACTCTTTCTGTGACAATTTGAGCAATTGTTTAGAATCTTTTGACGTTGAGAATATTATTGGTGAAATTTATAATCATGAGCTTGAATGTATTGAAACTTTTATTTTGGGAATTATGAGTTTTTCTAACCTTCATGTGAATTTATGTGCTTCATTGCGTAGCTTGCATGTAGAAGAATCCATGAGATTTGTAATTGATACTTGCTATATCATAAAAGTGTCTTATTTGATACATGTGGTAGAGATACTTTTATTAAATGGATGTGTGATCAATCTTTTGTAATTCCATTGTCATGCACATTTTTGGACTACCTTAAGAGAGGTTTTTATGGGACAAATCTAAGTAGGCATAAATTTTATTGGATCAATGATGTACATATGCTTTATAAAGGAGTATTTACACCTATTAGGATTAATTGGGTTAATTGGACACATGGTAACTATCTTATTTTACTCCTACCATTTTTTCAGATTAGTGGATGCCATTAACTAGTGCATGTTTTCTTTTTCTGGAAAGGTTGAAATTCGAGGACGAATTTTCTTCAAGAAGAGAGGAATGATAGAATCATAGGAAGATCAAATCTGTTTAAGGATAAGTATGAAGCTTTGAAATCTCAAAGAGGGCTTTTAACAAGATCTCAAGCTAAAAAGTTGCAAAACAAGGTCATTGGACTTCAGGAGCGATAAAAAAAGTTGTTAGTTGGGAGGAAGAGCTTAAGGATAAAGGATATGAGTTATCTTGGTGTTATAATTATTTTATAGCCCAAGTTCATGTCCAAGAATATGTGGATTAGATCCCAAGAAACATCCTCTGAAGAAGGTCCAAATCAGGCCACTGTTGGACCAATTCGGCACCTAAAATGTGTCCAAAATTGCAACCCATGAAGTCCTACATAAAGTCACGTTTTTATAGAATAAAAAGGACTTAATTGACGTCCAAGAAAGGGAAAATAGTCGTGCTAAATGTTGAGTGCAAGTTGGTGTCAAGTTGCTTGCAAATTTCCTTCAAGATTTTCATAATTTTCAAGATTCTATCCAAGATTAGTCTGGGACTTATTTCCATATATTATGAGACTTATTTATTTCTTTCCTAGTTAGTTAAGGTTATGTTTTCCTTTTACTAAGATTTTTGGAATTACTTTTCAAGAATGACTTGGTTTTTGCTTCCTAGTATTTTTCTTTTCCTAAGGTAGTTGGACTTGTTGTCCAAAGTAGTTTAGCACTTTATTTCCTTGTTTTCGGGTACAATTTCGTTACCCCTTCTCTCTATAAAGGGTGTCTTATTTGTTTTTAGACTTAGATTATTGTAGACAATATCAATAAAAATTGTGAGATTTTTTTTGCACTCTTGTGTGTGGCTACTCTTGGATTAATTCTTCAACCTTCGAGACTGAACTTAAGGTGGCAAGATTAAACTCTTTTCAAAATCTTAGATCACTTCTAGATATTCAAAAAAGGTGATAAGTTTAGGTTTATTGTTGTTCTTGTTATTCGAAAGGGTCGGGTTTCACAATTTAACCCTTGTTTTTAAGTCTTTACCAAAGGCGATTATTCTTCATTAGCTAATTGTTATTGTTAGGATTCAACTTCAAGAATGGACTTCTTGAATTCAAGAAACTCTTTTTTGAATGCAATCTATCTTTAATTTCTATCTTCTATTGGTTTCTTTATTTCCTTTTAGCTTCCGCATATTTCTTGATTTTCTTGTTTTTTCTTTAGTTATTCTTGAACCCCTATCGTATTGTTATCAGGTTTGATTCCTTTAAGTCATTTGTTGAGAAGGCTAATATTGAAACTCATGGTATTTTAACTTTAGATGTTGATACTAGGTGGAACTCTATATATATGATGTTAGATACAACTGTAAAGTTTGAAAAAACATTTTCAAGAATGTATGATGATAATCATAAGTACCTCAAATATTGTGTAGAGACGAATAGTATGGGAGGGCATCCATCTATAGATGATTGGAATAATGTTAACGTTTTTAATAAGTTCCTTGAGTTATTCTATCTAGTCAATTTGAAATTCTCGAGAACTTCATACATTACTTCCAATTCTTTTTTACATGAGATCTTTAATCTCCAGAATTTATTCAAAAATATTCTCATAGTGAAGATTCTATTTGAGTGGCATGGCTGAGAAGATGAAGGTTAAATTTGAGGGTACTTTTGAGAGTATGAACAACTTATTATTTGTTGTTGTTTTTTTAGATCCGCGACATAAGTTGAAGTATGCGGAATTTCTTTTCAGCAAGTCTTGTGGTAGTTTGGAGGAAGGCCAACAGTAAAAAAAGGTGATGTATACTTTACTCACTTCTATGACCACTATAAGAGTTCTTTTCATGAGACTTCAAGTGACAAATTGGTGGTCTGTATCCGATTTTATGGTCATTACGATGCTCAGAAGGCTCGAAGTTTCGAGTTTCGGCAGTGAGGGAGCATATCAAAGGCCCTCGACCTCGAGGCAGTGCAAATCGAAGATCAACGTGGAACGGCAAGAAATTCTTAAGGGGCACGTGGTTAAAGATGACAAAATACACAAAATAGTACAAGCCTGTACCGTGGCATTAAATGGTTGTACCATCCATATCTCTTTGCATTAATTATATACGTATTATGTTGGGATTCCCCCTCATATATAAAGGGGACCCTTGTCATTTTGTAACATACATGATATTGAATACAAGAACAAGAACCTCCTCTGTTCTCTAACTAAAACATTCTCTACAATTGCTTCATTGATTTATTGCTTCTTTTTTACTGTGTTCTTGATTTATTCTCCATTTGTTACTTGTTATTGATCATAAATAGTCCATCCTTAAGGCCTTAAACACTGTTATACCATTATTAATAGCCCCTTGTAAAGGTTCTAAAGCTCGACCTTGAGGCCGTTTTCGACCACCTTCGAGACCGGTCTCTCAGTTGCCCGGTTTGCGTAATCTTGTTTCCTTTTGCTTTTATTTCGTTTTCTCACTTCGGATTTAGCATCTGTGTCTAAAAAACCGGTATTAAAATAGATCATGTATTTTTAGAACCACATAATCAAATATAATTGTAATTACCGTTTTCAAGGTAGATAGTTTGGCGCCCACTGTGGGGCTAAAAATAACAGTGGTTGTTTTAGTGTTGGTTTTCTAAAAATGCAAGTTATTCTTAGCACTTTTTCTTGCCCAAGAATATTCAATTTCAGGTCAAAAAATTTCTAACTCGATTAACGCACATGAAAACAACGATCCTGAGGACCACAGAGAGAATGGTGCAGCTGCTTCGGGTGCCGGTATGCCACCACAAAACCCTAAAGGGGAACCAGTGCAAATTCCTGTGGATGAAGGCTGACGCAATGCCCAACATGTCTATGTGAGCTCTCAAACAGACGGAAGTGTCGTGAAGGAGACCAGCGTGAAGCACATGGAGCCCCTGCTCAAAGGAAAAGGGAAGTTAGCCTTCATGTCATTTTTGAGATGTTGCAGGCACAAAAGGTGGCTATTGCTCAGCTACAAAGCCATCAAAGAACCTCAAGCACAACACCACCAGAAATGGCTCCTCTAGTCGAACAGGCACCGGAAAGATCAGGCAATAATGGGTCAGCAGCCGACCCCGCCATTATGAAGATGCTTGAAGTACTCGCAAAGAGGATTGAATTGGGCGAAAAGAAGATAGAAGCTACCGACAAGAAAGTGAAGACCTACAACTCGAGGGTCGATCAGACCTCAAGCGCACCCGTGATTCTAAAGGGTGTATATTCAAAAATGTCGTCAAGTGCAACTCCGATTCCTATCCCGAAGAAATTTAGAATGCCCGACCTCCCGAAGTACAGCGGAATCTTGGACCCCAATGAGCACATTACTTCCTACACTTGTGCTGTAAAGGGGAATGACCTAAGAGTTGAAGAGATTGAATCCGTTCTTTACGCTGTCCAAAGGAGCCATGATGTGGTATCATAACCTGCCCCCGAACTCAATAGATTCATTTGCCATGATGGTAGACTCTTTTGTGAAAGCACATGCTGGTGCCATCAAGGTTGCTACAAGGAAATCTGATGTTTTCAAAATCAACTAAAGGGAGAATGAGATGTTAAGGGAGTTCGTGTCCCGCTTTCAATTGGAACGAATGGAATTAACATCGGTCTCTGACGATTGGGAGGTACAATCCTTCACTCAGGGCTTGAATGATCAAAGCTCGATAGCTTCAAAATAGCTAAAGCAGAACTTAATCGAGTACCCCGCCATAGGTACATATCGAAGATTAGGGTCGAGGACGAACAATTGGAAGCCCCCTCAGGCTCGGTGTATTCTATCAGAGTCTTAGCAAAGGAATCGAGGCTTCCAGAGAGAGAGAGAGCCAAGGCCAAACAAAGAAAGGTATCAATAGTACGTGGAAAATCAGAGAAATATCCCGAGACGTAACGTACCTCGAAGTGACCAAAGGATGGACCAAGGACAGAATCTTCGAGGACTCGTGACCAAGCAGGGTTCGACAGGCACACAGGGTTGGTAGAGGCACCCCGACTATCTGATTACAACTTCAACATCGATGTCTCAGACATCGTATCGGCCATAAGTAAGATCAGGGATACCAGGTGATCGAGACCCGTGCTATCAGATCCTACGCAGAGGAACCCCAACTTGATATGCGAATATCACGACACCCACGGTCATAGGATCGAGGATTGTCGACAATTTCGAGAAGAGGTAGACCAACTAATCAGCAAAGGTCACCTTCGAGAATTCCTCAGCGACCGAGCTAAAAACCAATTTCGGGAAAGAGAGGCAAACCAGAAAAATGAAACAGAAGAACCATGACACGTCATCCACATGATTATTGGTGGATTCAATGTCCCTCATGGACCCCTTTTAAAGCAAACGAAAGTATCCATCACCAGGGAAAAGAAAAATCGGAGCTACATACCCGAAGACGCCCTTTCATTCAGCAAGAGGACATCAAGACCTTATCTCAACCTCATAATGATGCATTGGTAATTTCTTTTCTTTTGAATAAATTTCAAATTAAACGTGTGCTTTTGGATCCAGGTAGCTCGGCCAACATAATTCGGTCGAGTGTGGTAGAGCAACTCGGGTTGCTCGACCAAATCGTGCCTGCCTCTCGAGTCCTCAATAGATTCAACAAGGCAAGCGAGACGATGAAAGGGGAAATCATCCTCCCAGTCAACGTGGCCGGCATAATTCAGGGTACCAAGTTTCATGTCATCGAAGGTAACATGAGGTACATGCATTGCTTGGAAAGACATGGATTCACAATATGAGGGCGGTTCCATCAAACCTTCATCAAATGATGAAGTTTCCTCCGAATGATGGAGTAAAAACAATATATGGAGAGCAGCACGCAGCGAAAGAAATGTTCGCAGTGCACAATGTGGCACCGAAACCTTCTACATCGAAGGAGCCAAAAAATAAGCAAACAACCAAGTAACAATTACAAACTACATCCTCGTAGGAACGAATAAAGGACCGTGCCGCGTCCTTGGAACAGATAACCAAAGCATATCAAGGCTCGAACGCCATCACAGCTAAGGTACAATCCTCTCCCTTTTTCTTTCACACTTTACGTTGATCTGTGTGCAGGTGTCCGATTGAAAGGAAACACCCCCTCAAAGGCCTTAGGTTTTAAAGCATGCGTTGTGCTCTTTTTCCCTCACATAAGATTTTATCCCAAATGGGTTTTACCAGCGAGGGTTATAACGAGGCAACATCCATATGCTACCTAAGGAGAACTCACCATGTATTCAAGGCTTCTCTTTGATCAACCTCAAATATTGAGGGGCATCCCCCTGGGAGATCATTGAAATATGCCAAAGAGGGTCTCGACAAGAGAATGATGTATCGGACCAAACGGTCAAATAAACCTTGTCCACATAGAATAATCGAACCCTCGACGGTAAAAACATGTAAACTTGTACCAAGTAATCAGAGAAGTATCTTTTATCATCAAAACATTTCGCACATCAAAGAAGCTTGCAATTTTCACAAGAGACAGCCCCATGGCCAAAAATTTATCAAGCACCCGGGAACTGTCCTCGACAGTCACTCCATCGAGCCACCAAAAACTCGAAGCCATAAGACCTCAGGGCTAACAACTTCAAGCTCATAAGCCCTCCATGAGGTAATATAAACCCCGACTCGGGGACTGTCCTCGACAGTTGGCTCATCAAGTTATCTAACTCGAAGCCGTAAGACCTCAAGACCCGTAACTTCAAACTCATAATCCCTCCACGAGGAAATATCTATGACATAAGCCCTTCATGAGGCAATATCAACCCCGACTCGGGGACTGTCCTTGACAGTCGGCTCATCAAGTTATCTAACTCGAAGCCTTAAGGCCTCAAGGCCGGAAACTTCGAACTCATAAGCCCTCCAAGAGGCAATATCTATGACATAAGCCCTCTATGAGGCAATATCAAGTCTGACTCAAGGACTGATCTCGACGATCGACTCATGGCCGTAAGACCTCAAGGCTGGAAACTTCAAACTCGTAAGCCCTCCATGAGGCAACATCAAAACTGTAAACCTCAAGCAAGACATGTACAAATTTGTAAGACCTTAAAAAAGGCATAATCCCCATATCAAAGTCAAAGCTATATATCGAACTTGTAAGACCCCAAAAGGAATACCCTCGATATAGGCGTCGTGGCTATCTCACTCGGAGACTAAAAGGCTACAACCAAATACAATGACCATTGTTATAAGGCTCCGGCCAAACTAACGCGACTCAGAGACGTCTGACTGTTTCCACAAAATCACAGGCCTCCAATTACTTCGAAAACTTCGAAAAGAACCGGTTAAAGGTCGTACCGACCTAAAGTGTAAGAGCCCAATTCGCTCGCTACATTAAAGGTCGTACCGACCTAAAATGTGAGAGCCCAAGTCACCAGCTAGTCGTACCGATCTAACGCATAAGATCCCAAGTCGCCATCTACAGGTTGTACCGACCCAAAGCGCCTTAGGGCTGATTTAAAAACCTGAGGGCCATTGAGCTCGAGTCGAAACCCGACTCGGAGACTAAGATCAAAATGGTTAACTAAAGTGCCTAAGGGACAAAAAAGCATAAGAGCCCAAGTCACCAGCTACATTAAAGGCCGAACCAACCTAAAGCATAAGAGCCCAAGTCGCCGGCTAGTCATACCGACCTAACGCGTAAGATCCCAAGTCGCCAGCCATAAGTTGTACCGACCCAAAGCGCCTCAGAGCCGATTTAAAAACCTGAGGGCCGTTGAGTTCGAGTCAAAACCCGACTCGGGGACTAAGCCCAAAATGGTTAACTAAAGCGCATCAGGGCCAAAGAGCATAAGAGCCCAAGTCACCCGCTACATTAAAGGTCGTACCAACCTAAAGCATAAGAGCTCAAGTCACCGGCTAGTCGTACTGACCTAACACGTAAGAGCCCAAGTCGTTAGCTACAGGTTGTACCGATCCAAAGCGCCTTAGAGCCGATTTGAAAACCTGAGGGCCGTTGAGTTCGAGTAGAAACCCGACTCAGAGACTAAGCCCAAAAATGGTTAACTAAAGCGCCTCAGGGCCAAAAAGCGTAAGATCCCAAGTCGCCAGCTACACCGAAGGTCATACTGACCTAAAGCATAAGAGCCCAAGTCGCCAGCTTAAAAATCCTCAAGGCCAATTTATAACCCCAAGGGTTTCATCTCAAAGTCCAATTCCTCGGGCTAACTATCGACAAGCAAATCAAACCAAAGAATATTTCATATATATATATATATATATATATGTGTGTGTGTGTGTGTGTGTGTGCATTACAAATACATATTTACAACACTCCAACAGGAGTCTTATGCGAACAACAAAGAAGAAAATCTAGTCTACACTCGAGATCAGGTCCCTCAAAGGCCCCTCGGACCAGTTCCCATGCCGACCTAGCCTCGAGAAGGTATCCAATCTCGAGGGGATATACTATTGCAAGTACGAGCTTTGAGGAGCTAAGAATCGAAGCATGAAGGTCAATTTTGCATAAGCATTACGGGACAAAGTTTGAGTGATATGCAACTAAAGATATTCTATTTCAAAAAATATATTTACAAAGGTTTTTCTTACAAAAGATTCCCCCGAAGGGTCCTATATACAGAAAAGGGAAAAAGAAAAAAAAAAGAGGAGGAAAATCTACTTCTCGCCGTCGCTGCTGCCCGAGCTGCTTTAAGAGCCCTCATCCGACATAGTCAGCATTGCCAATTCCTCCTCCAGGGCCCAGGTTTCTTCGATCTCGGCAGAGAGATCGACGCCTTTGGCACTCACTTCCTCGAGGGCTTGTCTCCTGGCTTGTGTACGAGCATAAGCAATTGCCGGAGCCAGTTTTAGCTTGGCCTTCTCGGATATCTCTCTGGCTCGATCATTCGTAGCAGCAACATCTCTCTTGTATGAGGAGACATATACATTGGGCTCCTACTTGGCCATAGATAGTGTAGCAGCCTCCTCCTGAGCACCTCGAAGAAGGTCTTGAACCGATGATAGCTTCCCCCGAAGCACCTCCCTTTCCAAAACTGTGACATAATTCAGCCGAGCCAGCTCTAGGATTTCGGCATCCTTGGACGCAACCTCCTCTCGAAGCCGCTCCACCAGGGCGTCCTTCTACCTACTTTGAAAAGTAGAAAATAAGTCAATCAACACCAAGCATTGAAACTAAAAATAAAAGTGTGGGTACGGGCATACCTGCTTGGTGAATTCGGCCCTCTCCCGAATTGCTCTCTCGAGCTTGCCCAGAGGTTGGTCAATTTCTCCTCTAATCGAACGCATAAAGCCTCCAGCTCGACCGACTTCGACATAAGCTTCTCAAGATCCTCTCCACAATGAGTCAACTCATCTTGCATCTTCGAGAAGGCTTGGTCATACAACTTCTTGACCTGCAACACACAGAAGGGAAATCAGAAAACTAGAATAGAAAATTAAAGAATAACATATTATTTCTCAAATGTCACCTTCTTTTGGAGCCTCTCGGCTTCCTCAAGAGCAACTGGGGCATCAACATTGGTCTCCTTATCTACCCCTTGAAATAGTATCCAAATGCATCATCCTCTCCACGAGAGGTCTCTAGACAGCGAACACCCCTAACTTGAGCATCCTATATCTACCCTGGAGAAAATAACGGGCTCGAGTGAAATCCCCCACCGGCATCAGCCTCTATCAAGGTTTCTTCCCAATCCCGGAAAGCTCCAGTAGCAAGCTCTTAGAGCTCCTCAACGCGGACTATGCCATATCCGATGAGTGTCTCGGGAATTATGCCCAAACCCTCCTCGAGGGTCTCCTTTACACACGGTAGGTCCACATCGGCTGCCCCTAAATTAGTAGACGACTGCCCAACAGCTCTCGAAGCCTCAGGATTTGTTTTGTCCGTTATACCAAAGGGCAGACATCATCGCTCTCTTCCTCGTCCCGCAAGCTCTCAGCGGCCATC
Organism: Nicotiana paniculata; assembly: GCA_005239505.1. Classification (NCBI taxonomy): domain Eukaryota; kingdom Viridiplantae; phylum Streptophyta; class Magnoliopsida; order Solanales; family Solanaceae; genus Nicotiana; species Nicotiana paniculata. The sequence continues at coordinate 2,848 of ML344427.1, read as the reverse complement.
GAGGACAAGACCGTGGCATCGGTCCTAGGCTTCCGAGTCTTTGACCTTTTTGATTTTAGAGACTCCGTCGAGGCCTCCTTTTTCCTTTTCTTATCCTTGGTGGTCTTCAGGGACTCTTCATCGCCAGGTGGGGGCGGCCTCACCAACACGCCTTCACCAAAGCCTGCAAAAACATGTTTGTTAGAAAACATCACCATCAAAACTTCTTACAACTAATGAGAAAACAATAACAACAAGAGCATACCGTGGTTCTTTGCCTGCCACCTTGTTTTATCCAGCTCACGCCATACGCGTTTGTTAGATGGAAAGGAGGAGTCCAAAAGCCTGATCCACCCTAGAAGGTCCTGGACCACGTTCGGGAACCAGATAATGGCTGCACAATTATAAGAAAATCAGCCAAAAGAGAAAGAGACGACAAAAGCATACTCAATTCAGGAGTACTTATGTTTCCTATTCCATTCCTCCAGGAATGGAATTCTATCAGTAGGGATGATGTAGGTAGTTCAGATTCTAACAAATCATCTCATCCATCCCCGATCTCTCTCCTCGTTGATGCAGGCAGGGAACGCCTTAGGGGATCGACAATGCAGTTTAATTAGGCCCCCATGGAAGAATCGAGGGCTATACAATTTGATCAAATGGTCGAGGGTGAAAGTCATTCCCTCGACCATGTTGCTAATGTGTCGAAACATATATACAATTGTTGACCCATGTCACTGCATAGTTTTGAAGATTGACAAATGCCTGACCAGTTGAACCAGGTCCATCAGAGCATACATACTTGACCTGACGTGTTGGCACATAAACCTTATATGCAAAGGAGATAAATGCGAGTGTGAATTATCAGTGAACAAGGAGAGTATCTTCTATTGCGAAAAGGTTGAAAATTGATAAGATAATAGAAGTTGAATTCAGCAAGGACAGTAAAGAATAAAGGAAGTTGAGTTTAATACGAATTCGTTCTCCCACGTATAGTTGAACCAGAACTGAACGACAAACTCGGCAGCTGACTTTATAAATAATTGAAGGAATGTTGCTTGAAGAAACAACGCACAAGTGCAGAAGTGAATCAAGAGCTGAAAGCAAAATTCCAAGATATTTTGCAAGCAAAATTATTATGCGACACAAAGGCTACATACCAGATAGAAGAACCAATTCCATCTGTTTGTCATTGAGTCTAGTTGGTTGTAGTAGGAGTTCTAAGATTGTATCTTTTCAGCTTTCATAGAAGCAATTGTAATAGGTACGCATTGTTCATGTTAGAGTTAACTTGAAGCTTGTAGAAATTAGCTGGGGGATAGTTACTACAAAGGGATTAGAGTTAGTCCTAGGATTACAAAAGTGTTTATTTTGTAAGTTTGTTTGGCTCAGAGTTTTAGTGAAGAGTTTGAGCAAATCCTACTGAGGAGTAGGTCGTGGTTTTTCACCTTTTGAGCCAGGTGTTTTCCACATAAATATCTCTGTGTTTTTACTTTACTTCTTTTATTATTGCGCAACAGTAGTAGTTGGAACACCAAGAAGAACCAGGTTCTTCTATTGAGACAACATTCGAAAATTGGGTACCACACAAAGTAATCTATCTTCTTGTGTGGTATTGACGTCTAAAACATCAATTGGTATCAGAGCAGGCTATCCTTGAAAGGCTAACACCTTGGAGAAGATGAATATGAGTGCACCACCTGGAAATTGGGAAGGTTAATCAACTGCAAGACCACCACTCTTCAATGGCCAGTATTACTCTTGGTGGAAAAACAGGATGAATGACCACCTGATTGGAGAGGACTATGAACTCTGGGATATAGTCAGTGATGGTCCTCTAGCTACCATGATGAACACTACTGAAGGTATAGATGTACCAAAGACTAGCGCTGATTGCACTGCTAAGGAACTGAAGAAATGGGAGAAGAATGCAAAGGCCAAAAAGTGGCTAGTGTGTGGACTAGGTCCAGACGAGTACAACAGAATCCAAAGCTGCACCACTGCAAAAGAGATCTGATACCTTGAAATTAGCCCATGAAGGAACACCTCAGGTAAAAAGGTCAAGAGGTACTCTACTATACTCTCAGTATAAAAACTTCACTATGAAAGAGGGAGAGACTATCCAAGAGATGTATACAAGGTTCACAACCTTGACTAATGAACTAAAGTCGCTTGGAAGAGTCATTCTTGAAGAGGACAGGGTTGAGAAGATCCTAACAAGGGTCTTGCCTATTTCCTGGGAAAGCAAAATCACTGCTATCCAGGAATCCAAATATATGGCAACCCTGAGATTGGATGAGATGATTGGAAACCTCACTGCCTATGAACTGAGAAGACAGACAATGAAGATGGATGGTCCAAAATAAGGAGAGGAGTCTAGAACATAGAATCACCGAGGGAGAAGATCTGGAGGATGATGAGATGGCCATGATCACAAAAGAATTCAGAAACTTTCTCATGAGGAAGAAGGGCATCTCTAGAGGAGGAAACTACAACAAAGCAAAAGCTCCAGAAAGGCCAACCAACGAGGGATGCTATAAATGTTTTAAGAATGACCATCTCATCAAAAACTGTCCTCAGTGGGAAGTAGAATGAAAAAAAGGAGAGATATGAGAGAAGGAACAGGAAGAAGGAACATGTCCAACCCAAGAAAACCACAACAAAGGCTATGGTTGCTTTTTGGGGGGAAAGTTCAGATGAGGAATCAGAAGATGGGGATACTGAAGATCAAGCGCTCATGGCAATTGGAGAATCTGATGAGGAATCACATGAAGAGCCAGAGGTAAGTATCTCCCATCTAAAAAACAAAGTAAAGTTCCTATCTAAGGAATAACTCTCTGAGTTGCTACTTGATTTCATAGATGATTCT
>MDKI01247951.1:0-19976 GCA_005239505.1 Nicotiana paniculata | reverse complement strand
AAACAAAAGGAAAAGAATTTTTAGATGTCTTTCACTAAAAATATATCAATCGAAATAATAAAAAAAAATTATATTTCCACCATTTTTAGAAGTCTTTCGCGCAGAAATTAAAAAATAACAAAAAGAAAACAATCAAAATTCTAAAAAAAAAATGTTTTCTTTCTTCTCTAAAAGTCTTTATTCCAAAAAAAAAATAAAAAAAAAAGAAGAAAACAAAATCAAAATCCAAAATACAGGTTTCCTCTATCTTGAAGTATTTTTCCAAAAAAAAAATTCAAAAGAAATTAAAGAAAAGAAAAGTCAAATCCAAAAATATTTCTTTGCTTTTTAGAAGTCTTTCTTTCAAACATTTCAATCAAAACATCAAAAAAACTAAAAATATTTTCTTTCTCCTTTTAAAACCTTTCCCTCAAAAATTCAAAAAAAATATATGCTTGAGTTTTATAAAAGAAAAAAAAAGAGTTAACTTATTTGCTCCATTCTCAATCTTTCCGAACTACGCAAGATCTGATTCATGCAGCGTCATGATACGTAGGCAATCCCCATCGGATTCGATCATAGCCATAAACAAATTGAATAAAAGAGAAAGAGAGAAAAATTGAGCAAAAAAATAAAGAAAAGAGTGAAAAGAAAGTGAAAAAAGATAGAAAAAAAAGAGTGACAAGAAAATAACTGAGAAAAACAAAGAGCGAAAATAAGAAAAAGAGAAAGAAAAGAAATCGAGATATAAAAAAAAAAGAAGAGGGAGAGATAAAATTTGAAAGGGACATTTAAAGATCGGGATAAAACATGCAACCGTTCAAACACATGGTAGTAGCGTTTAATTGTTAGGTGCATTGCATCCCAACATGCGATTTCCTATATGTTAAATGTCTCAAAACTAACAAGGTTGTTTGGTGTGCAAATTAGCCAGGTTTTGGTGGTTGGTTTTGTTGGTAGTCCGGTTTCTCATCCTTTACAAGACCCAAAGATAGAGATGGCCTCCGCAAGTAATCTATCAATTATCGGTCCTGTGGATAACCCGATATCGGCTATTCCGCAGCCGGAATCAGCAACTGCTGAAGAAAATAGAATGTTGTGTCGCCGCATATTGGAAATGTGGGATGCCTGGTCCAATGGTAGGGAACCACCAAGTGTGATCCCTGGTTTTCTTGAGTTGATCCCCAGTTCAGATGAGTTTTCCAACATCCTTGTGCCCAACCCACTCATCCCATGTGGGCACCCTCTAATGCCGGCTAATGGACCCGGAATACCTTCTGTGGATCACCCCCAGGCGCCGGATTCAAGGGCACCGCCAGAAATGTTCGTTGTACCACCAATCTTCACCAGGGCGCAGCCAACAGTGCTCGAGTCAAACTCTTACCCTCAGCACCCGCAATATGAGTCTCCCATCGGTCAGCAAAGAACAATGAAAAACCCTGAGCAGGAAGAAATGGCTCGGAAGATGAGAAGCTTAGAGCAAAGCTTAAAGATCGTACAAGGTTTGAGTGGTCAGAAGAGCCTCTCCTACTCCGACTTGTGCATGTTCCCACATGTTCACCTGACGTTTGGTTTCAAAACGCCAAAGTTTGGAAAATATGATGGGCACAGAGACCCGATAGCTCACTTAAAACGATATTGTAACCAGCTGAGAGATGCTGGTCGAAAAGATGAGGTATTAATGGCCTATTTCGGAAAAGCCTCACCAGAATCGCTGCTGAATGTTATGTGAGTCAAGAAATTACTCATTGGCATGTGTGGAACGATATGGCTCGAGACTTTGTCAGTCAGTTCCAATATAATGTGGACATTGCTCCCGACAGGAATTCTTTGTCCAATTTGAAAAAGAAAATAGTGGAAATATTTCGTGAATATTCTGTCAAATGGCGTGACCAAGATGCCAGGGTAAAGCCTCCAATGGATGAAGCAGAAATGGTTACGGTCTTCCTACAGGCCCAAGAGGAAGACTACTTCCAAAACATGATTCCCCCAATCTGATTTTCAACCGGGCTGTCAAAGCTCGAATCTGTGATTTGTTGTTTGCTGATTTCTGTTGGAACCAGGTTGTTGAGTCTTCTACATTTTCATCTCTCCTGATTTGGCATTCTCCTTAATATTCTGCATTAGGTATTCCTTTAAATCCCTCACTTAGTGTGTGGTTAAATTTGTTGTATATATATGTGCTGAAAATTCCATGAAAATGTTTGCTAGTTATTGTTTGTTGAGGTACTGATTTCATTTGTCTACTATTACGCCATATGAATTGATACGTATAATTCTCATATCACTAATGCAAATTCACTCATGATTATATTTGGTTTCATAAGATACATGTTGTTCTGTTTAGGGGATCCACCGACTGATATTCGAATTTGCTCTCTGGTTCTTTAATATTAGAGTTAGCATGAAATATTGAATATAGAGAAACTTCGAGCTATAAGGAAAATTGTGATTTCGACACTACGAGCTTCAAGTTGAGTCTGTAAGGATTTGTTTTATGAGTTGCGTCTAGATCATTTAGAGAGTCGATTAATTCTTAAAGTTTGAATCCAAACAAAGTGGTATGAAGACGAGTGTATGCAAAAATAGAAGGAACATTGAGCTGGAGAGATATTTCTTGGAAATAATGGTTACTGTAATGTTCATGATACGCTTTGGCTGTATTAATTTTTGAACACTTCTTTAAAGATAAGCAAATTGGATTTGTGCACTCATTTTGATGTTGTTTTCATTCTTGTATATCAATGAGGCTCTTGCACGTAACTTCAAAGCTAAAATAACATAATTAACATCGTAGCTTGCTTCAAGCGTGATTAATAAATCATTGTGACTATGGGTACGACTTCCGTAGCATAGTCATGATACATAATCTCCATTCGGGTAAACATTTCATGTGACCTGACCATAACTTCGAAGATTAAAATAAACATGTCACGAATCGCTGGTGCATTTCATGTGACGCGGTTCGCAACACGTACCAAAACGACAAGTGTACGACATCGTGAATTGTTTCAAAATAATCCCATAAATATCAAAAATGGTTTATGTGCACATGCCGTAAGTTAAAAAATACCTCATTTAGATAAAAAATTTCGAAATTTAGAGAATAAATTGAATATCGCCTCAAATAGGCATCTTAACTGTCATGACCGTAGTCACGACTATATAATGTACACTCGGGTGTGGCAACTCATGTCCCTGACTCTAACTCAAAACAATAATAAAAATCACATGTTGTAATTGCAGGTGCATTTCATGTGGCGCAGTTATAATGTGTCTATAAATAAATAAGTGCACGCCATTGTGACTTGTTTCAAAATAATTCCATAAATATTAAAAAGCGGCTAAAAAGTGAAAAAGGATCAAATGCACAATATGCTAAAATATGTAAATAATCAGATAATTTAGGCCAAATATTAATAGTTAAGTGACCGTGCTAGAACCACGGAACTCGGGAATGCCCAACACCTTCTCCCGGGTTAACAGAATTCCTTACTCGGATTTCTGGTCGCAGACATTTTAAACAGAGTCAAAATTTCCTCGGTTTGGGATTTCAATAAATAAATGGTGTCCCGGAACACCATTAAAAAATCCGGGTGGCGACTCAGAAAACTAAAATAAATCCCAAAACCGAATAATGCCACTTTAATTGGAAAAACTCTCTTATTACCCCTTCATTAATCCGGGGGTAGTGAAAAAGGAGGTGTGACACCGAGTATGACCAACCCCGAGATAATGCCCTTATGGATTTGTAATCGAAAGAGCAAGATTTCCGCAATGGCACAAAGATCAAGGAATAAATTCCAGAACAGATTTGTACGAATTCGTACCTGGCGGTTAGACAACTATCAATTAGATTTCTTACTAAAAAAGGAAATGTACCTTATTTAGGACCCCTCCTATTATATAAAGGAGGTCTCACTCATTTGTAAAGGGATCAATCATTGGTAAAGAATATACACACTTACTTTCTTGCTCATCACTCACCAGAATTGTCTCTTTACTTTATTGTTCTTATTTTACTGTTCTCATTAGTATACCTCGAGGTCATCATAGCTCGAGGTCAGGACTTGCTCGCACACTAGTTTGATTTAGCTTACTCTTTTAATTTATACATTTGTTTTCTTGGTTATCAGTTAGTTTTGGACTAAATCATGCATCTTTATGACCTCAACACAAATTTGTTACTCAGATTCTAGGGTAAACAGTTTGGCGTCCACCATGGGGCCTAAAGATAAGAGTGATTGTTTCAGTGCTGATTTTGATAACACACGTTATTTTCACATTTGTTCTTGTCAAAGATTCTTTATTTTCAGGTTAAAACATGTCAAACTCACAAAATTCTCCCGTACACGAAAATGATGATCTCGTATTTCATGGGGAAAATGATAATATAGTTGCTCCAGGAACCGGTGTACCACCGCTTAACCCCGGGGAAGTGCCGATTGTAGAACTGGTCAATGTTAGTTCGCACATTGCTTTGAATGCGTACTTGGGCGCATACCTCGAAGGAAATATACGCAGGGAAGTCTGACCTGGTGGTCAAGGAACACAGGGTGTAGAAGACGGGGGAGTTAGCCTCCAGGTAATCTTCGATATGCTAAAAGCTCAGCAGTTTGCTATCTCTCAGCTATAAAGTCAACATAAACTTCGAGTGTGGTTGAACCAGAAATAACTCGCCGTACTAAGCCGGTGCCGGAAAGGTCAAACGGTAGCGGATCGGGGACCGACCCCACAATCATGAAAATGCTCGAAGAGATCACCAAAAGAATCGAGTCGAGAGAAAAGAAGATCGAAGATAATGATAGAAAGGTGGAGACATATAACTCCCAAGTCGATCAAATACCAGGGGCACCCCCGATCTTAAAGGGTTTGGATTCAAAAACATTTGTGCAGAAGCCTTTTCCTCAGAGCGCGGCCCCGAAGCCAATTCCAAAGAAGTTTCGCATGCCGGATATACCGAAGTACAACGGAACCACCGATCCTAATGAAAATATCACTACATACACGTGCGGTATAAAGGTAAATGACTTAGAGGACGATGAGATCGAGTCCGTTTTTTTGAAAAAGTTTGGGGAAACTTTATCTAAGGGAGGAATGATTTGGTATCACAAATTGCCACCAAATTCCATCGATTCATTTGCGATGTTAGTAGATTCATTTGTAAAATCACAAGTCGGGGCCATAAAAGCCACAATGAGGAAATCAGACGTCTTTAAGATCAAACAAAGGGATAACAAAATGCTGAGGGAGTTCGTGTCCTGATTTCAGATGGAGCGAATGGAGTTACCACCGGTCTCCGATGATTGGTTCATTCAAGCTTTCACCCAAGGGTTAAACGAGTGAAGCTCGATAGTATCACAACAGTTGAAGAAAAATCTAATTGAGTATCCAGCTGTAACTTGGGCAAACATGCACAATCGATATCAATCGAAGATAAAGGTCGAGGACGACCAGTTAGGAAACCTTTCGGGTTCAGTGTATCCAAAAAGGCTAGCAGTTAAAGCCCTGAGTACCGATAGGGAGCTGAGGTCGAACAGGGAACGATAACTTGGAAATACGTCCTCATGTCGCAGATAAGTAATGATGTTGAGAACTGCTTTACCAATTCTTCTTTTCCCTGAATCCGAGTCCAAGTAACTTCACATATATGTAATATTTTTAAGTGAAAATTCCTGTGGGAATCTTAATATCTTCCCACTTGAAGTTCTTGAGTGCTTTCCTAATTTAGGGGGCATCACAACTAGTGATACTGGAAAAATCGTAGCCAAAACTGTTCGCGGCCCGGGGATCCGTTAGCGAGATGTTGGAAAATATTCTGAAGAAAAGAGCCGGTAAGGATGCTAGTCCCGAGGGGGTTGATGAAGACAAAGTCTGGGGAGGAGAATATGAAGTCCCGATAGAAACTACAGACTAGGTCTCAAAGAAGGTAGAATAGGTTTTTACTTGTTCTCTTCTTTGTGTAAGGGCTCTAGGCATGAGCCTTGTAAAATACACCTTTGCGGATCTTCACTATATATAAAGGCCTTTGTTCTTTGCCATTTCTTGTCTTTTCTTTGCTTTTCAGAATAGATTGTGACACATGTTGATAATTGGTCCGAAGTTTTGGACTTTTAAAATAAACCGTTAGGTTTCTATTCTTGACGGGCGATCTGTGGTAGTCGATAGTTGTCTGTAGGAGGCTCATTCCTCGAGTCAAAGGAATGCTTCGGGCAAGGCCGATTTAAAAGCCTCGAGATATGACTTCATAATTCCTGAGAAGATAGCTTAATTCAGTCGAGCAGGACTATCAACCTCGACGCTGATCTTCTGAATACGAAGGTCGACAAGAAAATGGCCGTTCACTTGAAAGATGTTGCCGATGCTCGGGCCGAGCCGAGGGGGGATTTCACCAGAGAGAGGAGGGGTAATGAATATGCCTGATGCAAGTCCCGGAGGGAGACCCGCGAAGAGATACATGCTAGGGGCTTTGACTTTTCTGAAGAGATAAAGCAGGCCGAGGCGGATGAGATCGACGCCAAGTTTTTCCTTTCTTCTTGAGCTGATGTTGATACTTGAAGGCTACCATGGGAGCTAGTCCGAGGGGCCTTTGGGGGAGCTGGTCCCGAGAGTAGAATAGATTTTCTACTTTGCTGTTTGTATAAGACTCTCGTGGGAGCATTGTAAATATGTATTTTTAATACACATATATGTATATATATGAAATATTCTTTGATTTGATTTGCCTATGGGTAGTTGGTCCGGTGAATTGGACTTTGAGATGAAACCCTTGGGGTTATAAATTGGCCCTGAGGTTCTCTAAGCTGGTGACTCGGGCCCTTATGCTTTAGGTTGGTACAACCTTTAATGTAGCGGGCGACTTGGGATATTACCCTTTTTTTGCCCTGAGACACTTTAGTTAACCGTATCGGGCTTAGTATGCAAGTTGGGTTGCGACTCGAGCTCAATGGCCCTCTAGTTTTCAAATTAGCCCTGAGGCACTTTGTGTCGGTATGACCCGTAGCTGGCGACTCGGGCTCTTACGTGTAAGGTCGATACGACTAGCTGGCGACTTGGGATATTACGCTTTTTTGGCCCTGAGGCGCTTTAGTTAACTGTATCGGGATTAGTCTCCGATTCGGGTTGCGACTCGAGCACAACAGACCTTAGGTTTACAAATTAGCCCTGAGGCGCTTTGTGTCGGTATGACCGTAGCTGGCGACTCGGGCTCTTATGTGTAAGGCTGATACGACTAGCTGGCGACTTGGGCTCTTACGCTTTAGGTTGGTACAACCTTTAATATAGCGGGCGACTTGGGATCTTACGCTTTTTGGCCCTGAGGTGCTTTAGTTAACCGTATCGGGCTTAGTCTCTGAGTCGGGTTGCGACTCGAGTTCAACGGCCCTCAGGTTTACAAATTGTCCTTGAGGCGCTTTGTGTCGGTATGACCCGTAGCTGGCGACTCAGGCTCTTATGTGTAAGGTCGATACGACTAGCTAGCGACTTGGGCTCTTACGCTTTTTTGGCCCTGAGGCGCTTTAGTTAACAGTATCAGGCTTAGTCTCCGAGTCGGGTTGCGACTCGAGCTCAACGGCCCTCAGGTTTACAAATTGGCCCTGAGGCGCTTTGTGTCGGTATGACCTGTAGCTGGCGACTTGGGATTTTACGCTTTTTTGGCTCTGAGTCACTTTAGTTAACCGTATCGAGCTTAGTATCCGAGTTGGGTTGCGACTCGAGCTCAAAGTCCCTCAGGTTTACGAATTGGCCCTAAGGCGCTTTGTGTCGGTATGACCCGTAGCTGGCGACTCGGGCTCTTACGCGTAAGGTCGATACGACTAGCTGACGAATTGGGATCTTACGCTTTTTTGGCCCTGAGGGATTTAGTTAACCGTATCGGGTTTAGTCTCCAAGTCGGGTTGCGAATCGAGCTCAACGGCCCTCGAGTTTTCAAATTGGCCCTGAGGCGCTTTGTGTCGGTATGACCCGTAGCTAGCGACTCAGGCTCTTACGCGTAAGGTCAATACGACTAGCTGGAGACTTGGTCTCTTACGCTTTAGGTTGGTACAACCTTTGATGTAGCGGGCGACTTGGGCTCTTACGCTTTAGGTTGGTACAACCTTTAACCGGTTCTTTTTGAAGTTTTTCGAAGTAAATGGAGGCCTGTGATTTTACGACAACAGTCGGACGTCTCCGAGTTGTGTTAGTTTGGCCGGAGCCTTATGACGGTGGTTATAGTGTTTGACCGTAGCCTTTTAGTACTCTAGTGAGATAACCATGGTGTCTATATCGAGAGTATGCCTTTTGGGTCTTACAAGTTCGATATATAGACTTGACTTTGATATGGGGTTTATGCCTGTTTTAAGGTCTTAAAAATTTGTACATGCCTTTCTTGAGCTCTTATAGTTTTGATGTTGCCTCGTGGAGGGCTTATGAGTTCGAAGTTCCCGACCCTGAGGTCTTACGGCTTCGAATTTGATAACTTGATGAGCCGACTATCGGGGGCAGTCCCTGAGTCGGAACTGATGTTGCCTTGAGGAGGGTTTATGATGTTGTGCCTCGTGGAGGGCTTATGAGTTAGAATTATCCTGCCTTGAGGTCTTACGACTTCGAGTTTTATATCTTGATGAACCGACTGTCGGGGACAGTCCCCGAGTCAGAATTGATATTGCCTCAAGGAGGGCTTATGAGCTCAGAGTTGCCTGCCCTGAGGTCTTATGGCTTCGAGTTTTGGAGACTCGGTGGAGTGACTGTCGAGGACAGTTCCTGTGTGCTTGCTAAACATTTGGCCCTGGGGCTGTCTCTTGTAAAAATGGAAAACTCCTTTGATGTGCGAAATGTTTTGATGACAGAAGGTACTTCTCTGATTACTTGTTACAAGTCTACATGTTTTTTCCATCGAGGGTTCGATTATTCTATACGGACACGGTTCATTCAACCGTTTGGCATATTTCAGTGATCTCTTGGGGATTCCCCTCAGTATTCGAGGTTGATCGAAGAGAAGCCTTGATGTTTGGTGAGTTCTCTTTAGGTAGCATATGGATGTTGCCTCGTTAAAAACCCCGCCGGTAAAACCCATTTTGGGATAAAATCCGATGTGAGGGAAAAAAGAGCACAGCGCATGCTTTAAACCTAAGGCCTTCGATCTGGGGGATGTTTTGATTCCTGTTAATCGCATACCTCCGCATTTGGTTAGTGTAAAGCTTGAAGGAAAGAGGGAGAGGATTGTACCTTAGCAAGAATAGCACTTGAGCATTGATATGTTCCAATGGTTTGGCAGTTGCTCACCTTTCATGGTGCCGAGTTTGTAGGATCCTTTGCCAATTACCCTGAGGACGCGGTATGGTCCTTCCCAGCTCGGGCCTATCTTCCCTACGTTAGGGTTTCAAGTGCTTTGGGTGACTTACCATAGGACTAATTCCCTGGTTCCAAAATATCGTAGGTTTGCTCTTCGGTTGTAGTATCTTTCGATTCTTTGTTTTTGGGTGGCCATCCGGATCAGTGAAGCTTCTCGCTTCTCGTCTAATAGTTTGAGGGTCGTGGTCATGGACTCACTGTTTGAGTCTTCGGAGGCATGTCAGAATCTAGCGCTTGGCTCTCCGACCTCGACCGGTATCAAAGACTCGCACCCGTACACCAAAGAGAACGGTGTCTCTCCTGTGCTTGATTTAGAGGTTGTGCGATATGCCCATAGTACTTCGGGCAGCGTTTCTCTCCATTTTCCCTTTGAATTTTCTATCTTCTTTTTCAAGTTCCGAATGATGGTCTTGTTTATGGACTCGGCTTGACCATTTGCACACGGGTGGTAGAGCGATGATAGTATTCTTTTGATTTTGTGATCCTCGATAAACTTTGTTATTTTGCCTCTGATGAACTGCTTCCAGTTATCACATGTTATCTCTGAGGGGATCCCAAATCGACACATGATGTGATCCCATATGAAGTCGATGAATTCTTTTTTTCTTATCGTTTCATAAGCATGTGCTTCCACCCATTTTGAGAAACAGTCAGTCGTAAACAGAACAAATCTAGCTTTACCTGGTGCCATTGGTAGGGGGCCGACTATGTCCATTCCCCATTTCATGAATGGCCATGGTGATACGACTGAATGTAGTTGTTCACCGGGTTGGTGGATCATTGGCACGAATCTCTAACACTTGTTGTATTTTCGGACGAATTCTTTGATGTCCCTTTCCATGCTATCCCAGTAGTAACCTGCTCTGATCGCGTTTTGAATTAAAGAATCGGCAATGGAGTGATTTCCGCAGGTGCCCTCGTGGATTTCTCGGAGCACGTAATCGATGTTTCCTGGTCCCAAGCATACTGCCAGGGGCCCATCGAAGGTTCTCCTATATAGAGATCCACTCCCGTCGAGTGAAAATCGAGTTGTTCTGGTCCGAAGGCCCCTTGATTCTTTTGGATCCATGGGCAGCTTGCCACTTATCAAATAATCGATGTATTTGTTTCTCCAATACCGCGTCAGGCTGGTGGAGTTGATTTCGGCATGGCCTTCTTTGATCACCGATTTGGATATCTAAACAACGGCTCCGAGGAGTATGTCATCTTCTTCAACGGATGACCCCAGGTTTGCGAGTGCATCGACCTCGCTGTTTTGCTCCCGAGATATTTGGACCAGAGTCCATTCCTTGAAGCGATGCAAAGTGATTTGATGTTTGTCTAGGTACTGTTGCATCCTATCCTCTCAAACCTCAAAGCTCCTGTTTGACTGGTTTACTACCAGAAGGGAATCATACTTGGCTTCGACGGCTTCTGCCCCCAGGACTTTGGCTAGTTCGAGACCTGTAATCATAACCTCATACTCGGCCTCGTTGTTCGTCAATTTTGCAGTTTTTATAGATTGTCTAATCACGCCACCTATAGGTGGCCTCAGAACTATGCCGAGTCTGGATCCTCTCACGTTTGAGGCACCGTCGGTGAACAAGGTCCAAAACCCTCATTGATGCGACCGTTTTTAGCAGAAGTTATTTTTCTACCTCGGGCCCGAGGGCGGGCGTAAAGTCGGCCACGAATTCTGCCAGAATTTGAGACTTGATAGCCGTTCGGGGATGATATTCAATATCGTACCCCCCGAGCTCGATGGCCCATTTGGCCAGCCGGCCTGACAATTCAGGTTTATGCAATATATTCCGAAGAGAATATGTTGTTAAAACACATATATGGTGGCTTTGAAAATAAGGTTTCAATTTTCGAGATGCACTTATTAATGCAAGAGCTAGTTTTTCTAAGTGTGGATACCTGGTTTCAGCATCTCCGAGGGTTCGACTTACATAGTAGACTTGCTCATCTCGAACCAACATGCCACTTACCGCTACCTTAGATACCGCTAAGTACAAGTATAGTGTTTCATCCTCCTTTGGGGTGTGGAGCAAAGGCGGGCTTGAGAGATACCGTTTTAATTCTTTCAAGGCACACTGGCACTCTGGAGTCCACTAAAAGTTGTTTTTCTTTTTGAGTATAGAGAAAAAGTGAGGGCTCTGATCTGATGACCTCGAGATGAATCGGCCCAGCGCCACTATCCGCCCGATCAGCCGTTGTACGGACTTTACGTTGTTTACCACCATGATTTCTTCCATGGCCTTGATTTTGTCGGGGTTGATTTCAATCCCCCTGTTTGATAGCATGAAACCTAAAAATTTCCCTGACCCTACGCCGAAGGAGCATTTCTCGGGGTTGAGCTTCATGTTGTAGCTTCTAAGGATGTCGAAAGTTTCCTGCAAATGAGTCAAATGGTCTTCTGCGCGCAGATATTTAACCAGCATGTCATCAATATAAACTTCCATGGATTTACCTAGCTGATGTTCGAACATCTTATTAACTAGGCGCTGGTACGTGGCCCCTACATTTTTTAGCCCGAAAGGCATTACATTGTAGCAGTATGTACCATACTTCATGACGAACAAAGTCTTTTCCCTATCCTCGGGGTTCATTTGAATCTGATTATACCCGGAGTAGGCGTCGAGAAAGGTGTGAGTCTCGTGGTCGGTCGTGGCATCAATCAATCGATCGATGTTGGGTAGCGGTAATGAATCTTTAGGGCATGCTTTATTTATGTCCTTATAATCTATGCACATTCTTAATGGACCCTATTTTTTGGGGACCACTACTACACTGGCCAACCACTCAGGATATTTTACTTCCCTAATGGACCATATTTTGAGGAGTTTTGTTACCTCTTCTTTGAAGAATGCATGCTTTGCCTCGGACTGAGGCCTCCTTTTTTGCTTTACCAGTTTGAACCTGGGGTCGACGCTTAGTCGGTGGGTGGTTATTTTCGGGGAGATCACTGTCATATATAAGTGGGACCAAGCAAAGAAATCAATGTTGTCAATAAGAAATTGAATGAGTTTTTTCCTGAGTTCGAGGGTTAATCCCGTTCCCAGGTATACCTTTCGATCTGGTAGGTGTTTCATCAAAACAGCTTGTTCCAGCTCTTCAACCGTTGATTTTGTTGCGTCCAATTTTTTGGGGGCAACGAAGGCTCAAGGGGTGAGGAAGTCTTCCTCGCCATCCTCGGGGATCTGTCTATATTCCGACCCCTCCGAGGTGGAATATACGGGCTCTGGCAGCACGTCGCGTACCGCGAACATTTCCTTTGCCGCGTGTTGTTCACCATACACTGTTTTTATGCCATCTGCGGTTGGGAATTTCAACATCTGGTGGAGAATAGACGGTACCGCCCTAATGCTGTGTATCTGTGGCCTTCCCAACAGGGCATTGTATTTCGTGTCCCCTTCGATGACATAAAACCCGGTGACTCGAACTGTACCGGACACGTTGACTGGGAGGATGATTTCCCCCTTCGTTGTTTCTCTCTCCATGTAAACCCTCTGAGGGCATTAGAATCGGGTACGATTTGGTCAAGCAGCTTAAGCTTCTCCACTACCCCGAATCTGATTATATTTGCCGAGCTACCTGGATCCGCAAGCACATGCTTAATTTGAATGCTATTCAAGAGGAAAGAAATTACCAGCGCATAGCTATGCGGTTGAGACAAAGCTTCGACATCTTCCTCTCTAAACACAATAGTTCCTTTAGGTATGCAATTTTGAGTTCGTTCTTTCGTGGCGGTGGGCACTTTGGCCCGCTTGAGCACGGGTTCTTGCAGTTCGTGGTCCTCAGGAACGTTGTTTTCACGTGCGTTTACTGAGTTAGATATTTTCTGACCTGAAAGTGAAGATTCTTGGGCAAGAAAAAGTGTGAAGAAGAACTTGTATTTTTAGAAAACCAGTACTAAATTGTATTTTTAGAAAACCAGTACTAAAACAATCACTATTATTTTTAGCACATGGTGGGCGCCAAACTGTTTACCATGAAAAATGATAATTACAATTAAATTTGATTGTAGGTTCTAAAAATATGTGATTTATTTTAATACCAGTTGTTAGGCAATAGATGTTAAATGTAGGTGAAGAAAGTGCGATAATGATAAAGGGAAGCAGAGATATGCAGACCGAGCTACTGAGGGACATGATCTCAAGTTGATCGAAACAGGGCCTCGAGGTTGAGCTCGAGAGCTTGACGGAGAGGGGTCGATGAGGGATTAACTGCTTAACGGGCCTCGAAAATGACCTCTTTATGATCAATAATAAGCAATAAATGAAAAACTATAAATGAAACACAATAAATGGAAGCAATAAATCAATGGAATAATTGTAGAGAATGTTTAAGTTAGGGAGCAGAGAATGTCCCTCGAAAATTACCTCTTTATGATCAATAATAAGAAATAAATGAAAAACTATAAATGAAACACAATAAATGGAAGCAATAAATCAATGGAGTAATTGTAGAGAATGTTTAAGTTAGGGAGCAGAGAATGTTGTTGTTGTAGACATGTAACTTTTGACCCTCCCCGAAATTTTACACAAATTAGCGTTTTATATTTAGTTTAGGTCTAGTATCGCTATTTTAACTAGCTTTTACTTTATTTTATCACAAAAAAAAAATTAAAATTACAAAAATAGTTTCATATGTTTTGAGTCATACTATTTTGCTAGGATTTTTATTTTTTTTACAATCTTTGAAAAATACCAAAAAAAAAAATAGTTTCAACTGTAATTCTTAGTTTTATTTTAGATATGATAGTTTATTAGAATCAATTAAGAGTTATTTTATATTTTTCTTATAAGTATTTTAGAAGTAATTTCTTAGCCAAATTTTGTAGATTTATAGCCCAATTCAAACCTAGGCCCACATTTTATTTTACCCTAATATATAAACCTATACTACTTAACCTTGAAGAGATCACACCCATCGGCGATTTTTCTTCTTCTTGAAAACCTTTCAGTTTTTTCTTCTTCCAAAAATCAGCCAAGACACATCTAAATTTTGGCTATGAAACCTCATCAAAAAATCTCCGTTGCAACAACCTGCAACCACCACGAATAGAGCCTCAACCTAGCTGAAATTCAACCCCAAAAACGTCACCCAAACTAGCCAAAAAACTGTCCGCAAAATAGCTCCAAAGAGCAGCCAAACGAGCTGCGAAACTGCTGAAAAACCAGTCCAAAAATCACTGAGAAATGCTGATGAAAACTCCCTCTTCTTCATCCAAAAACCAGCAGCCACCAAGCTCTCAAAATCAATCCGAAATCCAGCCCCGAAACTGTCCAAAACAGCTGTAAAAAACAGCCACTAAACCCGCTGAAATACATATCCAAATCAGCAATCAAACACCCCCGTTTAACTCCAAAATCGCTGCTAGTTGTAGCTGAAAATCAACCAACAAATCACCCAAAATTAACTCAGAAAAACAGCCCCAAAACTGCCCTGAAAACGACCGAAAACAGCCATGATAGACTGTGAACTACCAGCCAAATAACCTCTATTCGCGTCAGTTTTGTTTGAGTTTTTGCGTTTGATTCGCTTGGTCGTCGAAGCTTAGTTGTTGGCTTCCAGTCAGTTCTGAGATGGTCAGATCTTGCTCTGTGTTTCTGGGTCGAGGCTCCGTAGCCGGTTTGAAGTCTCAATCAGTTGCCCGTTGAGTGTTGCTGTTTCTTTTGGTGTTCACTTCTTTGTACGCAGCACAAAGGTTACAGATCCAATAATAAAAAGGTCAATTTTCACCTATTGTTTAAGTAAGTATTTCATTTGCTTTTGGTAGATTTCTTCTTTTAAATGTTCTATGTGCTTCCTCTGTTGTTATCTCGTTGTCTTATTTTGCTTAATTTATTTCATTTGCTTTAGTTTAATGGTTTAGTTTGATGAATATTGATTGCTTCGTTGGTTCTACTGCAGAATCTTTAAAGATCGAGAGATAAGAATGTTTGTTTACATTACTATATGTGTGCTAAGGAATTGGGTCACAACATTTGGGGTTTTAAGGGATCAAGAGGAAAAGAATAATTTTGGGGCTTAAAAACATGGGCCAACTAATGATTTGGGCAACGTGAGAATTAAATAATTTTGGACTGAGGGAGGACTTTGTTTGAGCCATAAAGCTTCTTACTTTTTTCATAACTAATCTACTACACCTTCTCCACAACAATTTTTGTAATCTATGGCCTTGCAATAATCTCAAATTAGCTTTAGAAAATAATCATGAATATTGTAGCTTGCTTTAGGCGCAATTAATAATAAATTATCGTGACTATGAGTACGGTTCCCGTGGCATAGTCATGATACGAAACCCCAAAAATTCGAGTGCATGCTAGCGTGACTCGGCCATCAAACAGTTAAAATAAATAAATTATTGTGACCATAGGTACGGTTACTGTGACATAGTCATGATACATAAATCTCATTTGGGTGTGCATTTCATGTGACCCGACCACAACTTAAAATTATTAGTAATAATAAACATGTTGTAAATCGCGGGTGCATTTCATGTGGCGCGGTTTGCAACGTGTACCAAAATGACAAGTGTACGAGATCGTGACTTGTTCAAATTAATTCCATAAATATTAAAAGCGATAATGCACAAAAGGTTTTAAAACACGTAATTAATAAGATAATTAGGCCAATTTTATTAATAGTTAAGCGACCGTGCTAGAACCAAGGAATTCGGGAGTGTCTAACACCTTCTCCCGGGTTAACAGAATTCCTTACCCGGTCTTCTGGTTCGCAGACTTTAAAACGGAATCAAACTTCCTCGATTTGGAATTTTAAGATAAATCGGTGACTTGGGATACCATAAATATTCCAAGTGGCGACTCTAAAAAAATAATTAAATAATCCAAATTCGATTATGTCACTTAAATTGGAAAAACTCTCATATCCCACCCTTTCGGAAAAAAAGAGGTGTGACAGCTGTTCTTGTATTGAATATCATCCCCCCTACCAAATGACAATGGTCCCCTTTATATAAGAGGGAGAATTCCAACACAGTACATGTGTAATTATTACTAAGAAATACAGTTGGAACGGCTATTTAATGTAAAGAGATATGGCTGGTACAATCATTTAATGCCACGGTACGAGCGTGTACTATCTTGTATACTTTGTCAGTTGTAACCACGTGCCCCTTGGGAATTTCCCGTCTTTCCATGCTTGCCTTCGATATGCGTGGCCTCGAGGTCGAGGACCTTCGATACGTATTGCCTCGAGGTCGAGGACCTTCGATATGTATTGCCTCGAGGTCGAGAACCTTCGATATGTATTGCCTCGAGGTCGAGGACCCGCGATATGCATTGATACCAGAGCTCGGGCCTTCGAGTTTTCTAATCATCGAAATGACCGTAAAATCAGGCTCTCCAATTTTAGCCGTATACGTACGAAATAAAGCATCACAAAAAGAAATCCTAGTTTTCGCGAAGATGCCATTGATGTAATTTATAGAAATTGATATATTTGGACAAACAACCTGCAACGTCCATACTAATCATTGCCATGCCAGAATAATTTGGGAACAAATGTTCAAGCAAGGTTTATTTAGAACACAAGTATAAGCCTAAAAATATCTATAATCCGCCTACAGTGAAAATTTTGACAAAATTAAGTTGATTGACATTATTAAAGAGGTCAAAATAAGTTGAATCCAAACTGTTCCTTCGCCTTTGACTTGGGCTCAGTTCTGCGAGTTATTCTTGGGGAAGTTTCTTCCAGTTACTCAGAGGGAGGATCTTCGAAGGCAGTTTGAGCGCCTCCAATACGGATCTATGACTGTTACACAGTATGAGACCAGGTTCATTACTCTGGCCCGACATGCTATCATGATACTCCCTACTGATCGGGAGAGGGTGAGGAGTTTTATTGAGGGTCTAGCTCAGCCTATTAGACTTCAGATGGCTAGGGAGACAAGTTATCTCATTTCAGGAGGCGGCCGATGTGGTCAGGCGTATCGAGATGGTCTTATCACCGGGCACTGGTCAGGGGTCTGACAAGAGACCTCGTCATTCCGACCGATTCAGTGGTGCCTCATCTGGAGGCAGAGATTCGTTTGGCATAGGTCATCCTCCTAGACCATTCCAGTCAGCACTCCAGGTATCCCGTAGTGCACCACCAGTTCCTATCAGTGTACCGCCGCTTCAGAGCTTGTAGGGTGGTTATTTTTGTCGACATGGACAGTTTCAAGGCTAGCAGCCCCAGAAACAGAGGGCTTGTTACTCTTGTGGTGATCCAGGGCACATTGCTAGGTATTTCCCTCGAGCTTCTGGTAGTTCTCAGCATCTGGGTTCCCGTGCTATAATTCCCGCACCAGGTGCACCCCCACCCCCTTAGCCATCTAGGGGTGGAGGTCGAGGTGCCAGAGGTGGAGGCCAGTCAGTTAGAGGTGGAGGTCAGCCCGTAGTAAATCGTCCCAGAGATGTTCAGGTTGGAGGGGCTCTGCCCCGATGCTATGCTATTCCTGCTAGGCCTGAGGCTGAGGCCTCTGATGCAGTCATTACAGGTATGGTTTCAGTTTGCAGTAGAGATGCTTCGGTTTTATTTGATCCGGGGTCTACATTCTCCTATGTGTCTTCATATTTTGCTCCTTGTCTGATTATGCCCCGTGATTCCCTAAGTACTTCTGTATATGTATCTATACTGGTAGGTGATTCTATTATGGTAGATCGAGTCTACCGTTCATGCTTAGTGGTTATTGGTGGTCTGGAGACTCATGTAGATATCTTTCTTCTTGATATGGTTGATTTCTATGTCATCTTGGGGATGGATTAGTTATCTCCCTACCATGCTATTTTGGACTGTCATGCCAAGACTGTGACCTTGGCCTTACCGGGAGTACCTCGACTGGCGTGGAGAGGGACTCCTATTTATTCTTCCGGTAGAGTTATTTCATATATGAAGGCTCGACGCATGGTAGAGAAGGGTTGTTTGGCCTATCTGGCCTATGTTCGTGATTCTAGTGTCGAGGTTCCTTCTATGGAGTCTGTGCCCGTGGTTCGTGAGTTCCCAGAGGTATTCCCTACTGACCTACCGGATATGCCACCCGATAGAGATATTGACTTTTGTATTGAGTTGGCTTAGGGCACTCAGCCCATTTCTACTCCGCCATATCGTATGGCCCCACCAGAGTTGAAGGATCAGTTGCAGGATTTGTTGGATAAAGGCTTCATCATGCCTAGTGTTTCTCTTTGGGGTGCCCCAGTGTTGTTTGTTAAGAAGAAAGATGGCTCAATGAGGATGTGTATTGACTACTGGCAATTGAACAAGGTTACTATTAAGAATAAATATCCTTTGCCGAGGATTGATGATTTATTTTACCAGCTTCAGGGTGCTACAGTGTTTTCCAAGATAGACTTGAGATCGGGGTACCATCAGCTGAGGATTAGGGTGTCTGATGTCCCTAAGACAACCTTTTGCACTCAGTATGGGCATTATGAGTTCTTGGTGATGTCATTTGGGTTGACATATGCCCCTGCTGCTTCTATGGAGTTGATGAACCGAGTGTTCAGGCCCTATTTGGATTCGTTTGTTATAGTCTTCATTGATGATATTTTGATTTACTCCCGTAGCCAAGGGGAGCATGAGCAGCACCTTCGAGTCGTCCTCCAGGCTTTGGGGGATAGTCAGTTGTACGCCAACTTTTCCAAGTGTGAGTTTTGGTTGAGTTAGGTTGCATTTCTAGGCCATGTGGTATCATTAGAGGGTATTCAGGTGGATCCCAAGAAGATTTCAGCGGTCAGAGATTGGCCTAGGCCCACTTCAGCTACAGAGATTCGGAGTTTCTTGAGCTTAGCATGTTATTATCGCCGGTTTGTGGAGGGATTTTCATCTATTGCAGCCCCGATGACCAAGTTGACTCAGAAGGGTGCCCCATTCAGGTGGTCATATGAGTGTGAGACGAGCTTTCAGAAGCTCCAGACGGCCTTGACCATGGCATTGATGTTAGTTTTCCCACGGGTTCATGGCCTTATACCGTGTATTGTTATGCTTCACGGGTAGGACTTGGTGCAGTGTTGATGCAGGATGGCAAGGTTATAGCTTATGCTTCACGTCAGTTGAAGGTTCATGCGAAGAACTATCCAGTTCATGACTTAGAGTTAGCAGCTATTGTTCATGCGTTGAAGATTTGGAGGCATTATTTGTATGGGGTGCCATGTGAGATTTTCACGGATCATAAGAGTTTGCAGTATTTGTTCAAGCAAAAGGAGTTGAATATGAGGCAGAGGAGATGGTTAGAGCTGTTGAAGGACTATGAAATCACCATCTTATATCATCCGGGGAAGTCCAATTTGGTGACCGATGCTTTGAGCCAGAAGTCAGCCAGTATGGGTAGTCTTGCTTATATACCAGTCGGAGAGCGACCGCTCGCTTTGAATGTTAAGGCTTTGGCCAATCAGTTCATGAGATTGGAGGTTTCTGAGACTGGCAGTGTTTTGGCCCATACTGTGGCCCGTTCTTCATTGTATGATCGTATTCGGACACGCAGTATGATGATCGCCATTTATGTGTTCTTAGAGATACGGTCCGACACGGAGGTGCCAAGCAGGTTATAGTTGATGGTGATTTGTGTGCCTGATGTTGATGGTATTCGCGAGTTGATCTTGCAGGAGGCCCATAGTTAAGGGTGTCTAACGGGCCGGGTTGACCCGTAACCGGCCCGGCCCAGACCGGTTAAAACC
>MDKI01051741.1:0-37743 GCA_005239505.1 Nicotiana paniculata | reverse complement strand
AAAAATAAAATATTCTCATTTCGAATAATGTCACTTTAAGTGGAAAAACTCTCGTACCCCCTTAGGGGCGTATAATAAAGGAGGTGTGACACCCGGTAATTAATCAATTACCCGTATAATTAAAAAGTATCTTAAATTACTTTAAATTTTACTTATTTTTAATACACTTTATACAACTTACTATCATGGTCATGTGGTACTATATAAAATAAATATATACACTATTATTTAAAATATCCATGTAAAAATATATATATTTTCTCAACGTATAATTTTCCTAATCTTATATAAAGAGTAAAAAATTTCGTACGCTTAATTCTTAAAATGGTAAAAAGATATCCTTCTTTTCTTGTGAGAAAATAATTTATATTTTACAATAAAGAAAATATCATAAACATTCGCATATTATGCATATAATTTAAAGCATATTCGAAAATAGTAAAATTAATAACTATATAAAAATTCTACTTTTCAAACATTTTTATAAAAATATTTCACTCAAAATACCATATCAAATGTATATAACGGTATGAAGGTTGTTAATCTTACGGGGTGTAACAAAACAGTTGATATATTTACCAAGTCTCTAAGCTCCTCTCAATTTTCTCAGTTACGGTCCAAGCTCAATGTCTCTAAACTCGACATGAGCTTGTCGGGGGTTGTTACATGACCATCGTATCTCTTGGATATATCATATAAGGTTTAGATGTGTATCTTTTAAATATATTAGATAATGATTCAGATTACATTGTAAATTCAAATTCCTATAAGTCATAGGTCAGTTAGGCTACTGTTGTACATTGGTTGCTATATAAAATCTATCTACAGCCTTGGTCAAAACTCACCCAAAAGGCTTTACATTTTCACTTCTGCTTCAATCTTAATTCTCATGTTTAGAAATGATGCTAGGCCTAAGGCTAAGTTTACCATGTGGCTGGAACTACAAGGAAGATTATCAACAACTGATAAACTAGTGGCATGGGTCTAACAGTTGATCTAAAATGTATACTCTGCCAAAAGCATGTGCAAACAAGGGAACACCTGTTTGCTGAATGTGAATACTCTAAGTCCTTATGGAACAGATTACAGCAGTGGCTGCAAATAAAAGAGAAGGTTACACAAACCTAGGAACATCACCTAGCTTGGGCTATCCAAAGTGCCAGAGGTAAATCACAGAAGGCTCAAATATTCAAAATGGTATATGTTGAATGTGTTTATGCTATATGGATGGAGAGGAACCAAAGGATTTTCGAAAAGAAGTATCGAAACTGGGAGACAATCTCGAAAGAAATCGCATATATTGTCATGTGAGAGTTTCAATGAGAGTTAAGACCTTATGCAAAGTTTTATTTTCTAAGTCAAGTTTAGACAATGGTTTGTATAGGTCATGATGGGTTTAAAGTATCTTAGATTTATGTTTTGATGATCTAACAAACTTATTATCAAGAACCAGATAAAGAACCTGATGCACACTTGGTATATTTATCCATCAATGGACCCAAGCTAAGGTGAGTTGTATGACTTCAGACAGAAAAAAATCAACTCAGGGACCTGATCCTTTGGAGTTTCCCTGCCAGAAGTACGAAGTCAACTCTCCAGTTGAAAAGTTGTTGTCTGCACTCGCTACAGTACAAGAACAGTGCAGCAGTCAACTTTCTGTTGAAAGCTTTTTACCTGCCTTGCTTAAATCATTGTAAGTGATGTCACACATGTATTATTAACATCAAGGAAGGTAAAACAATCACTTGAACATTTTGTGATATTCACTCAAGCATTGAAGATCTGATAGAGCATTGAAGTCACAAGTGTCACGACCCAAAATTCATAAGGTCGTGATGGCACCGGACACCGCTGTCAGTCAAGCCAATCATTAAATAGTTAAGCTAAATTTTCTATTTTAGCATTTTTGAAATCATTACCTTTCACTTTAACACGTAACAACTAAATAAAATTCATTAAGTAAAAAATAACAGTCCAATACTCTATTTTAATAAAGTACATCCTAAAACATCCCAGAACCCGGTGACACAAGTACATGAGCAATTTCTAAGAATTTTACAAATTCTACAAAGCTTGTCGAAAATACAAACTGGACAAGGAATAAAAATGAAAATACAATACATAGAGGAAGACTCTGTCGACTGCGGGTCGTCTCCGAGTGATGCAGCTCGTCTAAGTCTCCAAGTCAGCCATATTGCTATGAAGGTACATGTGCAACAAAATGCTATGAAGGTACCTGTGCAACAAAATGCACAGCAAGTGTAGCATGAGTACGAAAATAACATGTACTCAGTAAGTATCCCGCCTAACCTCAGAGAGGTAGTGACGAGAGGTCGAATTAGACACTTGCTAGAAGTCAATTTAATATAATCAAGTGAGACACTAAGCATGAATGTAAGAGGCAATTTATTAAAATCAGGAATAAATAATATCAACTCCTTCCACATTTAACACTTTAAATCTTCGTCATTTCATTTGACAATTTAAATCTCCGAGACCGTTTGACAGTTCAAGTCACATATGGTATATAGTATGCATGTATCATGCGCAGCAAATGCCGATGGTTGATGGCCCAGACCAACATAAACATAAATTGTGCACTGCCGAGGGTCGAACGGATCGAATCATAGATGCATCTATTTTCTTCGCTCGCGAATCGATCATGCGACGCGGTCAACATAATAATAATAAGGCTAACCTGCTCGTGAATCATATCTGCGACTCAGGTGCTCATATGTACACGTATTCACATAATAAATTCGCATTTTTATCAAGAAAACAACTTCTCAAGAAAATGATAAAATTCTCTTTAGGTGAACATGAAGATAGTATATAAATCATTTCGGGGAATTCATTTGCCACGTTTGACAAGGTTTTCCAATATTACAAATCTGGCCGGAACACAATTATGCAAGGAAGAATAAATTATCTTTCTAGATGATTAAGAAAATGAACTCTAGTCTTCTTAGGTATTCAATTACTATTTCGATCATATTAGTGGTCTAATATTACTGGCAAGATCACAAGTACAACAAGTAAGGCATGCTAGTGGGTCCTAGACTACCCGGACATAAGCATATTAGTAGCTATGCATGGACTCCCGTCACCCCGTGCGCACGTAGCCCCCGCAATTAATATCATGTATTCATTTAGTTCACCTATGGGGTACAATTGCCCCTCACAAAGTTAGAAAGGAGACTTACCTCGCTCCGAAATTTCATAACCGGCTTCCAAGCCCTTCCGATGACTCAAATCATTGCACAACGCTCCGAAACTAGCTAAATAACGGCAAAATAATGAAATATACCCTAATACTTGTAAAAATTCAGACTATATAAATTCTCATCTCCGCTAGAAGTATTGACCAAAATGCCCTCAGGTCCACGTGCCCGGATTCCGAAATTTCTCGAAGATAAACTCTACCAATAGACTTACTAGCTCAAATATACAATTTACTCTACTTTTCATGCTCAAATTCGTGGCTAGAATCCAAATTACCAAATTTCTAGGGTTTTTTTCAAAATTCCACATTTTCCACAAATTCCCATACTCAAATTTGTACCTAGACCATGCATTTAACTTAAAAAGAGTTGGGATAACTTACCTTGTGATCCTTGACGAAAATTCCTCCTTGAAGCTCTCCACAATCGCCCATACCAAAAGAAAAAATGGAAGAAAACGAGCCCAAGTCTGTTTAAAAATAGCACACTGCCAGGCGATCCTCCTATGCGATCGCATGACATCCTTCGCGATCGCATAGGCCAACCTTGCTCCCCCCTGATTCCTTCTGTGCAATCACACTACGAATCTTGTGTTCACATAGACCAAAGCAGCAGCAGCCCCCCCCCCCCCCCCCCCCCCCCCCCCCCCCCCCTCCCAACATGCTCTATGCGACCGCACACACAGCCCCGCGATCGCATCGGCCAAAATCCAGCAGCTTCCAATTTCCTCATATGCGATCGCACTCCCCTCCCTGCGATCGCATAAGCCAAATTCCAGTCCTCCAATTTTCTTCTTCGCGATTGCACTGAAGCCCCCGGGACCGAAAGTAGCAAAACAGGGAAAAATGATCCGAAATTACCTCGAAACACATCTGAAGCCCCCGGGACCCCGTCTAATTACACGACTCAGTCCCATAACATCCCACGGACTTGATCGAGACCTCAAATAACACCAAACAACACCCAAACCACGAATCGTATTCCAATTCAAACTTTAGGAACTTTGGAATTTCAAACTTCTACCTTCGATGTCGAAACATATCAAATCACGTCTGATTGACCCCAAATTTTGCACACAAGTCATATTTGACATTACGGACCTGTTCCAACTTCCGGAATCGCATTCCAACCCCGATATCAAAATTTTCACTTCTGGCCGGATTTCTCAAAAACCTTCAAATTTCTATCTTTATCCAAATGACTTCAAAATAAACTACGGACATCCGAATTCACTTCCGATCATGCTCCCAACTCCAGAATCACCATACGAAGCTATTCCCAGGCTCAGAATCTCAAACGGACATCAATAACTCTAAAATGCATTGAAGTCACAAGTGTATCAAGAACAAAGAACAACACTACTACGGACCAGTTCCTATAGCAAGTATCTTGTATGTTTGTAGTTGAGTTGTATCTTTGTATTTGTTCTTCATTGTAATTCCTAGGTTGCTTATGTAGAAGCTTTTACTAGGAACCTCCAAAAACCATAAACCCTTAGAGTTTGTGTCGTGACTAGAGTTAGTCATGAGTTAAAGTCTTTGTAATAAGTATGTTGCAAGGTGGCTTGTAATAGGTGTATTACAAGTTAGTGAGGTTGAAGTATTTGTAATAGAGTTATTACAAAGTGGCTTGTAATAGGTGCATTACAAGTTAGTGAGGTTGAAGTCTTTGTAATAGAGTCATTACAAAGTGGCTTGTAATAGGTATATTGCAAGTTAGTGAAGTCGAAATCCTACTCGTGTAGGTCATAGTTTTTATCCCCTTGAGTAGGGATTTTTCCACGTAAAAATCATGTATCTCATTTACTTACTGTTTCATTAGTTAGTACTACGGGAACTGTTACAGGACCAAGTCTCTATACAGTTTGGTGGACTCATATATTTTATTAATTGGTATTAGACCAGGTTCTTTCTAAAAGGTTAACACCTAGAGAGGATCCTCAAGATGGATGCTCCACCAAACTTCGAGGAAGGAAAATCAAACTACAGGCCTCCGAGATTCAATGGCCAGTACTATGGCTAGTAGAAAACTCGAATGCACGACTTCATAATGGCATAAGACTCCGAGCTATGGGACGTTATCTGCGATGGCTTATACGTTCCAATAAAGAAAGTAGGAGAACCTGGTGTAAGGGTGCCGAAAACCAGAAAGGAGTACAATGATGCTGACAAGAAAGTTGTGGAAAAGAATTTTCGTGCTAAAAAGATCTTGGTGTGTGGTATAGGACCTGATGAATACAATAGAATCTCAGCTTGTCAATCTGCCAAGGAGATATGGGAAGCTCTACAAATAGCACATGAGGGAACCACTCAAGTAAAGCAGTCCAAGATCGACATGCTCACCACTGAGTATGAGCTCTTTAGAATGAAGGATGATGAATCCATTCAAGACATGCATACTAGATTCACCTCTATCATAAATGAGTTACACTCTCTTGGTGAAATTATTCCTAGGAACAAGCTTGTGAGGAAAGTTCTTAGAATTTAACCCAGCTCTTGGGAGAGTAAGGTGAACGCTATTACTGAAGCCAAGGATCTGCAAACACTGACTATGGATGAGCTGGTTGGGAATCTGAAGACATATGAGATGAAGAGAAAGAAAGAAAGTGAAAGAAGAGAACCAAAGAATGAGAAGAACCTGGTACTCAAAGCTAAAAACAATGATTCGAGTGAGGAGGATAGCGATATGACATACCTTACCAGAAGGTTTCAAAAAATGGTTCAAAGGAATGGAGGTATACCAAAGAGAGGTAGTTCTAGAAAACCAAAGAATTATGACCTATGTCATAAGTGTCGAAAGCCCGGGCATTTCATCAAGGACTGCCCTCTTCTGAAACAAGAACATTTCAAGCACAACTCTGATAAAGCAGCCAAGAGGAACCCGGTTCCTGACAAATGCTTTAAAAGGAAAAATGCACCTGACAATGTTGTGAAGCAATCTCTCGCATCATGCGAAAACTCCTCCAGTGAATCAGAAGAAGAAAATGATGCAGGTGATAGTTCCATGATGGCAGTTGAAAGTGAAGCAAATGAATATGATTCAATCTTTGCTTTGATGGCTCACTCAGACGATGATGACAATGATGAGGTAAATTTTACGGATGTTGAGAGGATTCTGAAATCCTACTCTCCTAAGAAACTCATGACATTAGCTAATGCATTGATTGATGCATATCATAGTCTTGTGAGTGATAAGGATGCCTTAACCATAGAGTTAGGAGATACTGAGCAGACTAGAGATGTAGTTGACCTGAAGGAAACTATAGAAAATCTGAAAAATGACAAAAGGTTTCTACAGAAAAAATTGTTAGTGTAGAACATGAAAGAGATGATCTGATGGTAGTTGTAGTTGACTTGAAAGAAACCATAGAGAACGTTAGTAAAGAAAATAACACCTTAGTGGATAAAGTTTTCATTACTGAGCAAGAAAGAGATGATCTTCTAATGGTGATCGCAGACCTAGAGAAAATAATTGAGGGACTTAAAGTTGAATCTAGGCTTGGAAATTCTGAAAAAGGAAAGGAAGTCGCTAGTGAGGCATATATTAAACTTGAAAATGAGCTGAATATTGTGAAAACTAGTTTGTGTGTTGAGCTTGAGAAAAATAGACAACTTCAAGCAGATTTGGAAAAAGTAAAAAATGATCTTGAAAAATCACTAGTGGAACTGGTCCTCCGATGCTATTACTACCATGTACTTTAATAATGGTGGAAACAGGCAGGGAATAGGGTTTCAAAGGGAGAAAGTTCCCTATAACCCTCATAGCAAGTACGTCATTGTACCCGATAACTAGTTTTGTACCCACTATGGGAACAATGGGCATTACAAGGAGAATTGCCAAGCAGAGTCCAGTCTGTTCAGAAAAACAAAATTTTTGCTGAAAATGTGACTACTAGAAGAGAACTAGGTGCCACCCACAAAAAACGCATGTTACCTGCATGGACTAGAAAAGCTCTTATTCATCCCTTTTCTCATTACAAGGGACCCAAACTTGTTTTGGTTCCTAAATCTAACCCTTGATTTCCTTGCGCATGGAACAGTGAGAGGAAACAGTCAAAAATGGATCATGGACATTAGATGCTCTAAGCACATGACTGGAAATATCATAGACTTCCTTTCACTAAAAGTTGTGCAAGGAGGGAATGTATCCTTTTGAAATGGGAAAAATGGGTACATTCTCGGAATTGAAAAATTAGAAAGTATCTCTCACACTCAATTGAGAACGTGTACTATGTAAATGGTCTGAAGTACAGTCTCTTGAGTGTCTCTCAAATCTGTGATAAAGGAAACAAGATGGAGTTCTTGTCAAAAGTGTGCACAGTTACTAATCTGGTAACTGGTGAAGTGGTACTTGTGGCCAAAAGGCACAAGAACATCTACGTTGCTGATTTCGAGTCCCTACAAAGTGGTTATATGAGCTGCTTGAAAGCAGTTGATGATGATGCAGAGTTATGGAACAGATGGTTGGGACATCCAAGCTTCTCTCTTCTGAATAAACTGATACAGAAGGACCCGGTTCGTGGATTTCCAAACTCAAAATGCAAGGAAACACTACAAGAAACAAGGCAAGGTTGGTAGTCCAAGTTTACAATCAGGAGGAAGGGATTGACTATGATGACACTTTTTCCCCAGTTACTCGTATGGAAGCCATTAGAATTCTTATTGCCTTTGCATCTCATATGGAAGTCACTCTGTTCCAAATGGATATGAAAAATGCATTTCTGAATGGTTTTCTCAAGGAAGAAGTTTATGTTAAGCAACCTCCAGGTTTTGAATGCCATGAACATCCCGAGTATGTGTTCAAATTGGATAAACATTGTATGGGTTGAAGCGGGCTCCTCGGGCTTGGTATGAAAGGTTATCTAAGTTCCTCTTGGAAAATAGATTTACAAGAGGAAAAATTGATAACACTCTGTTCTTGAAGAAACGAGGAAGAACATGCTCATTGTTCAGGTATATGTTGATGATATCATTTTTGGGGCAGTTGCTGACTCACTTTGTGGGGAATTTGCAAAGCTCATGGGAATTGAGTTTGAGATGAGCATGATGGGGGAGCTGAAATTTTGCTTGGGTCTTCAAGTGAAGCAGTCCATGAAGAGAACTTGTATCAGTCAGCAGAAATACATCAAGGAGCTTTTGAAGAGGTTTGATATGGAAGCATCAAAAGTGATTGACACTCATATTGCCACTGCCACTAGACTGGACTTGGATGAATCTGGCCCTTCTGGGAACCAAAAAATGTATCGAGGCATTATTGGATCTCCTCTATCTCACTGCCAGCCGGCCAGATATTGTGTTCAGTGTGGGGATATGTGCAAGGTTTCAATCAAATCCCAAGGAATCTCACCTGAAGGCTGCCAAAAGGATTCTGAGATATCTTAAGAGAACACAGGACCTGGTTCTATATTACCCTTCAGGTGACAATTTTAATCTTGTTGGTTATGTTGATGCTGACTATGCAGGTTATTTGGTGGATAGGAAGAGCACATCTGGAATGGCTCACTTCCTAGGATCCTATCTGATTTCATGGGGCACAAGGAAGCAAAATTCTGTAGCTATTTCAATAGCTGAAGCAGAATATGTTCCTGCGGCCTCTTGTTGTGCCCAGCTCTTGTGGATCAAACAACAATTGGAGGATTTTGGTGTATACACTGATTGTGTACCTCTTCTATGTGACAACACCAGTGCACTCTACATGGCAAAGAACCCGGTCCAGCATAAGAGAACCAAGCACATTGATGTGAGACATCATTTTCTCAGAGACAATGTGGAGAAGGGGCTTATTTGCATGAAATTCTGTAGTACAGAAGACCAAATTGCAGACATCTTCACCAAAGCTCTGGCAGGGAACATTTTGAGAAAAACAGGATGGCACTAGGGTTACTTAAGCTTAATTGAGAACCTGGTTCCTTTCCATATGGCTATGAAAGTTACATTTAGGTAAATCTAGCTAAAGTGTTTTCTTGCCAAGCCTAACTCACTTCTATATCGTTGCAGGTAGACACGCATGATGATTATAGAATTTGAAGGAACAATGCATGAGCGGCAAAAGAGAGTTGAAAATCTTTTTGAAAGACCGGTCAGGAACCTGGTTCTTGTACCACAGGTTAGTAGTCTTGTGTTTTCCTCATGCATATCTCAAAAGAAACAAAATTACCTGTTACGTCATCCACCTCTTCAGACCCTGTATATCACGTCTTCTCTTTCAAATCCTTTCACTTCCCTCTGTAACGGTACACCTTCCCACAAACCTTTCTCTCTTCCCTCATAATTATCTCTTCTCTCCATAAAGATCATCCTTCGTCCTCTCTCTATTTTCCAGAATCTTCAACCAACTCTCCACCAAGGCAGAAGAGTAGGTTTCCCTACCCACTGTGGAGGACAACATCCGCGCCTCTTCCACCACTCTAGAACCACCACCAAATACCTTTTTTTTCTGCCAATACTAACACCAATATGTCCAAACCCTATTCCCTTTCCTCTCCCATCTCTCTCACGACTCCATCTAACCTTATTCCTTCCGCAAGTATTGAGTCTGCCCTAAAGAAAAGCAGGAGGAGCAGCAAGAAGAAGAAGAAGAAGAGGCTGATGAAAGACGGGGAAATTTTGTGTGACAAAAATATTCCAGTAGTAGCGGTAGATGAGGATGCTCAGGAGGAACCAAGTTCCTTAATCAAGCGATCCAAGAAAAAGACACAATCTGTTGAAATTGCTTCAAAGGAAGTTGTTGAAAAATCAAGTAAAAAGTATGTCAAAGGTGGTGTCAAGACTAAGCAAGTTGTGGAGGAGAAATATGTGTCTGATGATGACATTCTGGTAGAATCAAGTGGTAAAGGGAAGTCTATTGGAAGATTTGGGAAAAGAAAGCTGGAAATTGTTGATAAACCCGGTTGGGCAAAGAAGGTGAAAAGTGTAAGTAGTCTAGGACAAGAGATGAGATGATGGAATTTCAACAGTGGGGCCATCTGTTCAAAGTGGATGTGCCCAGAGTATATGAGGATGAGGTCCAAAGCTTGTATGCCGGCCTATTTACTGTTGAAGATGACCACATTTGTGTGTTAGTCAATGGAGTGGATATGGTATTGGATGATACTGTCTTGGGAGATATTCTCAAGGTCCCATCCGAAGGGTTGTCATCTGTGAGAGGTACTTGTGGATCAAATTTTAGGTGCAAGTGCGGAAAGCCTTCCTCCTCCAGTGCCCCTAAACAAATCTTCCAGTGACCAGTGTCAAGTTTCTATCTTTTTGCTTTGATGACTTGTGGTAGTTGTTTTTGTTTTTTGTTGATATGGATGGATTTCACCCGTATTGCTCCTGTTTTCAATAGTCCAAACTTGCCTTTGTTGTAATGGCAAAGTCTTATGTTTTATAAATGTCTATGAAGACTCTCTTTTGTTGTTAAATGCATGTGTTCTCTGCTTCTCTTTTCTATCATGTTGTATGCACACAAGTGGCATGAGTTAATTAGGCTAGACTTCTTTATGTTGATTGCTTGCTTGTGTATTTTTAATGATACCAAAAGGGGGAAGACAATTGAAGCAGGGAGATCTGATTAAGGGGGAAGCATAGAGTCAGGGGGAACTTATGGAGTTCCTGGTATTTTATTTGGTTTAATGTGCTCTGCAAATGGTTGTCAATTTTAAAAGATTTTCATCATCAAAAAGGATAAAATTGATGGGTTTAAAGTATCTTAGATTTATATTTTGATGATCTAACAAACTTATTGTCAAGAACCAGATAAAGGACCTGATGCACACTTGGTATATTTATCCATCAATGGACCCAAGCTAATGTGAGTTGTATGACTTCAGACAAAAAAGAATCAAATCATGGACCTAATCCTCTGGAGTTTCCCTGACAGAAGTACGAAGTCAACTCTCCAGCTGGAAAGTTACTGCCTGCATACGCTACAGTACAGGAACAGTGCAGCAGTCAACTTTCTGTGGAAAGCTTTTTACCTACCTTGCTTACATCATTGTAAGTGATGTTACACATGTATTATTAACATCAAGGAAGGTAAAACAATCACTTGAACATTTTGAGATATTCACTCAAGCATTGAAGATCTGATAGAGCATTGAAGTCACAAGTGTATCAAGAACAAA
The DNA here is from genome assembly GCA_005239505.1 of Nicotiana paniculata. NCBI lineage: Eukaryota > Viridiplantae > Streptophyta > Magnoliopsida > Solanales > Solanaceae > Nicotiana > Nicotiana paniculata. The sequence goes on along the minus strand of MDKI01051741.1, from coordinate 26,418 downwards.
GAACAACACTACTATGGACCAGTTCCTATAACAAGTATCTTGTATGTCCTTAGTTGAGTTGTATCTTTGTATTTGTTCTTCATTGTAATTCCTAAATTGCTTATCTAGAAGCTTTTACTAGGAACCTCCAAAAACCATAAACCTTTAGAGTTTGTGTCGTGACTAGAGTTAGTCATGAGTTGAAGTCTTTGTAATAAGTATGTTGCAAGGTGGCTTGTAATAGGTGTATTACAAGTTAGTGAGGTTGAAGTCTTTGTAATAGAGTTATTATAAAGTGGCTTATAATATGTGTATTACAAGTTAGTGAGATTGAAGTCTTTGTAATAGAGTCATTACAAAGTGGCTTGTAATAGGTGTATTGCAAGTTAGTGAAGTTGAAATCCTACCAGTGTAGGTCGTGGTTTTTATCCCCTTGAGTAGGGATTTTTCCACGTAAAAATCATGTGCCTCATTTACTTATTGTTTCATTAGTTTGTACTGCGGGAACTGTTACAGGATCAGGTCTCTATACAGTTTGGTGGACTCATATATTCTATCATGTCAGAATTAATGTTAGTATGCATTTAGATAGCTAGCTGTGTTTTTGTTTTAGTTAGCTATGGCTTTGTAAAGATTCAAAGGTGATTACAAAAGATAGTTACCAAAAAAAAGATATGCTTTATAGAAATAACATGACATATCTAAAATCAAAAGAATCTAAATGGTGCTTTTGGCAAGTCATATATATTTAGTTTATGTGTCAAAAGTCTTTTTTTTCTTTGTTAAGCTCATAGAACGGAGCAAAAAGCAATTTGTGCCAAAATCTTGTCTATCCTCTAAATTGTATACCTTTACTTTTTTCATTAGCTTATATTTGGCAAACTTGAATTCATTCAAATTCCTTTGAAATAGAAAAGTGATATGGGGACTCGTGTTTGTTTATATTCTGAAAAAAATGATTATTAGTAAAGAAAAAAGACGTAATGGTCCTTTTTAATGTTGAATGTAAAGTACAGTTCTCAACTAGAATTCTGATAGAACTACTAATACCTAACATTCATAATACCAACCTTTCTTATATAAAACAGTTAGTTGCACAAAAAAGGAAAGGTGAATCAGCCATATTAATTAGCTAGCCATTCTCTTTTTCCTCCTATAATATGGAGTTATCAGCATTTGAGGATTCCCTTATCAATAGTCTTCCATGCCACCTTCTGCAGCTTCAAGTTTCATTTTTCACAGAGGGGATTACCCTCTTCTCATGCATCATTAGCATTATCGTTATTGCTATCATTGTTGGATGTGGCACGAGAAATTGACTCGTTTGCTCGCCCTGCTACCTATATGTATTTGTGGCATGTAATATCCAATTTTTTATGCTTTTGTCTCTTCAGTAAATTCCTTTCTAATGCACACTCATTTTGTTTTTTTTTTTCTATTTCAGTATTGCTTAGCATAAGATATGGGCTTTATGGCGATTGTGACATGGTTCTTGGACCTAACTCATCGAGATTACTTAGGGTGAGTTCTCTGTTCGTGAAGCAAGTTGAGGTAAGACATGATGACAAGACAGGAGTTTCCCTTTATGTGTTCTCAGAGAAGCCTGAATTAAGTGTAGAAGCCAAATGGAGCTCGTCGAAATCTGTGCTTGTTGGATCATACAGTCGGAAGGTTTGCATGAACAAATCTTGTGCTTTGTCGTCATCCATTTAAAGGGTATGTTTAAAAGTCACTGATTTTATAAGGTAATTTTGTATACAGAGGTTTTCTCTGTGGCTGAACAAAGGTTCAAGAATCAGAATAAAATGGCAAGCGCAAAGCAGCATTTTGAGTCAACTTGAAGTGTCTTTAATGAAAGGTACCAAGAGTTTGGTATACGTTATGAAGTCGAAAACTGGATATGCCAATAAGTATGTCATTTTTGTCTTCAACAGGGGAGCGAAAGCATGAAAAAGTACTGTCAACAAACTCTGCTAGATTTGATGTTTCAAACGGAACAACATATGGTAAGTTGGTAAGAGCTTAAAGTTACACGAGTATATGCTTTCTTTAACTATGTACTATCCCTTTTTCACATTATGTGATGGTGTTTGTAGTACTGCTTGCGAATGTTATTGCTTAGTGTTATTACTTTTCTCTCTATTTTCTGGTTATTACGTTGCTGGTATTATCTTTCTAGATTCTTTTGATGTTACTAATACACTATCTCGTTTCATCTTATTGTGTTGAGGGTCTATCGAAAACAGTCTCTCTACTCCTCTGGAGTAGGGGTAATGTCTGCGTACACACTACCTTCCCCAGACTCCACTTATGAAATTTCACTGGATTGTTGTTGTGATGGTATTTGACTTGGCAGGGAGCTTAAGAAGCTAATTTACATTTATATAATGTATTTAGGATAATGGAAGAGAATATTCAAGCAGTTGAAAAAGAGAGCCAACGTTACATGAGAATTAAAGTATGAATAGTTTGATGAATTTTAGATCTTGAAAATTGTATTGAGATAAAATGGTGTCAAATAGACGTTCCCAAATGGAAAGTGGCATGTAAGTTGGAACCAAGGGAGTAACAAATAAAAAAATGAAGTGCGCAACTTATACACTCTTGGCTAGAGTAAACATTCCTCTTGCTTTCTTTTGTTATAGAAGCTGCATACAGAATTGAAGAAGATGACAGGTACAACATTGGCATCATAAATCAAAACTCCAAATGTATCATACTGCTCATGAATGTGAACATTTCACCAACAATGTACAACATAAAGAAAGCAAAGAGTATTTGTTCGACAAACAATGGACCTTGTCGCCTCAATCTGTCATACCCTTCCGCTCAATATGTTGTTCTGGCAACACCTGATGCTGTAAGTCCAAACTTTTCTTTAAAACATCAAGAATGTCAGACAATGTTTAGTAAAATTTAAGAGCTTAATGATCGATGTGTCCACTGCAGTATGACCTGTCTGGAGTATCTGTTGCAATATCTTACATTGCCCGTCTTGTCACTTATGTTGGAGTTTTAGGTAATCTCTCAGGCAATTAAAGTCTCAAGATAATTACCATTATGTTGTATTGAAAGTTAGTGAGATCAAGAATTTGACTAGTAGTTAAAATGCTGGCCTTACCTAATAATGTGTGGCAGGAGTAACTGTAATAACCATTTGCTTTATACTGAAATCTTTGGGGGCTTGTGATAATGAGAGATATGCAGCAGAAACACCAGTAACAAGAGAAATAGCGGAGACCGATCCAATGTTGCCACATAAAGAATTAGGATCAACTTATGGAACATATGAAGAAGATGTAAATTCTGGAAGATCAAGCTCTTCAGAGGATTTATATGATGGGAGAATATGTGTTATTTGCTATGACAATCCAAGAAACTGCTTCTTTATTCCTTGTGGTCATTGTGCAACTTGTCAAGAATGTGCTCAGAGGTAAATTATTCTTTTCACAGAGTCTCAATTCCGTTCATTGAAAAAAAAAAAGAAATGAATATTCTCATAAGAGTAGTTTCCTGCAGGATCGTGGATGTTGAAAGTAAGGTGTGCCCAGTGTGCAGAAGGCCAATTAATAAAGTTAGAAAGCTGATCATTCCTTAAACAGGAACATTTTGTGAGATTTTTCAGTTTTCTGGAATTTTTTAATCAAGTTGTGAACTTGTGTTATCAGTTATTTGAAATACAGGGTTGTCGTTTGTCGAAGCAAACCGGCTAGAAGTTAGGAAAATGACACTATATAACTGCTCTGAAACTAATAGCAAAAAAAATGTATATTTTTTGTATGTATATGCATTTCGTATCTTATATACAAAAATTATATACTTTATACACTTGTTTAAATATCGAATATAAATAGTTTCTGACGCGGGCTAAAAGTAAAAAAAAAACATATTATTTGGTGTCATAGGGGATGGATTGTTCTTTCTAAGGCATATTTAGTCATATCAGTCTATGGGAGATTTATAATTCTAAAGATGCAATACCTATTAGTGAGCTTTTTAGCATTGTCACTGTATGGGCACATAAAAGGAAAAAATTGGTGGCCTCTCTGTTAACCAAGATGCACAAAGATAATATTTTATTAAGACTGAACAAGATATAGAGGAATTGTCCGTACGACGTTGTTACATAAAGAAAACCGCTTCTCCAATGAGTCCTGAACTTAAATGTGGTCTTTTTAGACAAGTGTGACATAAATATATGTAAAAAAAATTGATTGTACCGTTAAAGTATAGCGCGGTTTACAATCGCGTTATATATATAATGCATTTATTAACCGCGCTGTACATAGTTAATTTGACGGATATGTATAGCGCATTTAATAACCGCGCTATATATGTATAACGCGGTTTAAACCACGCTATACCTATATAAATAGGGGCCCTTCTTCTTCCCACGATCAGAATGAACCAGACGACCCCTTACATAAAAAACCCAACCAGATCGGTCCCCCTTCCCCCCCTATTTTTCTCCCAAAAAATTTATAATGGGTCCCACCTGTCACACACAAAGATAAGAACGCAGGTCTCACATCTTAGCAAAGCATTCTATTGTTGTGGTTTTACCGTTTCGGAGTCTAATTTTCAACTAATCAACTTTCCGAAAACATAAATCGAGGTATTCCGATTTAGTTTATGTCGAAACTCATATAATAATGCATATTAATTGTCTTTAATGTGTTCCATGTTGTTTTGTGTTTTGTTTCCGAAACTAGTATGTTATATTTATCCGGACTAAGATATTAGTGTTCTAAAAAAATTATAAAAATTGAGAAATCATTTTTTTTGGTTAATAAAAATGTTAATAAATATCTTTTACTGTTTTATACGTATTTTCGTGAATGTTATGTGATTAAAATATATTTGTAGTTTATATTTAGGTTAGATTATTTATTTTCTTAAAGACTGGTGGCCTTTTAGCGTTGTAAAATGTAGAGCCTTTTAGCGCAGTAAAATATAGAGCCTTTTACCGTAGAAACCCTATAGTTTACGTCTCTCTTATACTGATAGATGAAACACAAACTCTGTCCAATTTACAAAAATTAATTATTTAATATAAAAAACAAAAACACAAAATTATGAAAATATTAAAATTGACACACGTAAGAATTCAGGATTGCTTGGTGTTACTGGGCCTCAAATATCGAGCCTGGAACCCATAGGTATATACTCTATCCAATTTTTAAAAATTATTTATTTAATTTATAAAACAAACAAACAAAATTATAAACATATTGAAATTGACACATATAAGAATTCATGGTAGCTTGGTGCTACTGGGCCTCAAATATCGAGCCCGGAACCCATAAGTATATACTCTGTCCAATTTACAAAAATTAATTATTTAATCTATAAAACAAACACACAAAATGATTGAAATATTGAGACACATAAGAATTCATGGTAGCTTGGTGCTAATGGGCCTCAAATATCGAGTCTGGAACTCATAGGTATATACTATATCCAATTTACAAAAATTAATTATTTAATTTATAAAACAAACACACAAAATGATAAAAATATTGACACACATTAGAATTCAGGATAGGTTGGTGCTACTGGGTCTCAAATATCGAGCCTGGAATCCATAGATATATATTCTGTCCAATTTACAAAAATTAATTATTTAATCTATAAAACAAACACACAAAATGATTAAAATATTGACACACATAAGAATTCATGGTAGCTTGGTGCTACTGGGCCCCAAATATCGAGTCTGGAACCCATAGGTATATACTATATCCAATTTACAAAAATTAATTATTTAATTTATAAAATAAACACACAAAATGATAAAAATATTGACACGCATAAGAATTCAGTAGAGGTTGGTGCTACTAGGTCTCAAATATCGAGCCTGGAACCCATAGATATATACTCTGTCCAATTTACAAAAATTAATTATTTAATTTATAAAACAAACACACAAAATGATTAAAATATTGACACACATAAGAATTCATGGTAGCTTGGTGCTACTGGGCCTCAAATATCGAGTCTGGAACCCATAGGTATATACTATATCCAATTTACAAAAATTAATTATTTAATTTATAAAACAAACACACAAAATGATAAAAATATTGACACACATAAGAATTCAGTAGAGGTTGGTGCTATTAGGTCTCAAATATCGAGCCTGGAACCCGTAGATATATACTCTGTCCAATTTACAAAAATTAATTTTTTAATTTATAAAATAAACACACAAAATGATAAAAATATTGACACACGTTAGAATTCAGGATAGGTTGGTGCTACTGGGTCTCAAATATCGAGCCTGGAATCCATAGATATATATTCTGTCCAATTTACAAAAATTAATTATTTAATCTATAAAACAAACACGCAAAATGATTAAAATATTGACACACATAAGAATTCATGGTAGCTTGGTGCTACTGGGCCTCAAATATCGAGTCTGGAACTCATAGGTATATACTATATCCAATTTACAAAAATTAGTTATTTAATTTATAAAACAAACACACAAAATGATAAAAATATTGACACACATTAGAATTCAGGATAGGTTGGTGCTACTGGGTCTCAAATATCGAGCCTGGAATCCATAGATAATATTTTGTCCAATTAAATATGATAAAAAAGAATTATGTAATTTATAGATCAAACACACAACTAATATTGTTTAATTTACAGTAGACGACATGGACGTGCCGCCTATGCATCACGGACCTATCTCCGATGAGTTATTAGCGTTACAGGGCAATCATAGGTCCGCCTACGTATGGGAGGGAGGGCTACTGGTCCAAACTCTCCGCGCTAGGAGAGCGAACAACTTGTGGGATTTTATGAGGGACAGAGTTCTCCATCCCCGTGTAGTCCAGCGCCTGCGGGATACGAACTTCTACAGGATATTTGAGATCGGGTTGCTGCAGCTTGACTGGTCTTTGATCACGGACCTGATAGAGTGGTGGCGATCGGAGACGCACACTTTCCACCTGCCCATTAGCCAGGCCACCATCACGCTGCAGGACGTGAAGGTTTTATATGGGCTGCCCGTCGATGGACTGCCAGTTGCATTGCCTCAGGGCATGAGAGTGATGGCGCATGGCCAATATTTGGACATGCTGTTGCAGTTCACTGGCTTCATGCCACAGGAGGAGACTGCATACTCAGGTGTCAGGCGTATGAGTTTGACAGCTATTAGACAGCATTTGAAGATATTGCACCCCGACATCACCGGCGAGACACATGATCTACATATTCACCGGTATACGAGGTTGTTGTTGCTCTTTTTTTTTGGTGGGGTCTTATTCCCGAACACTTCGGGGAACCTAGACAGCTTGCAATTTCTTCATCATCTTCAGCTGCTAGATGATTTACCCCAGTACAGCTAGGGTGCTGCTGTTCTCGCCTACATGTACAGGAATCTGTGCCAGGTGAGCATGGGCACCCAGCATGACGTATGTGGATTTTTGCCGCTTCTACAGGTGACAACATATTCGAATACCTTTGTTCATTCCTATCCAATTCTATCTAGTCAAAATTTATCTTAAACTCTACGTCAACTTTGTATGTTAGGTTTGGGCCTGGGATCGGTTCCTGCAGTTTCAGCCACCTCTACCACCATTAAAGTCGGATGTACCACCTATGTTTATCCCTCTAGCTAGGAGGTGGGTTCTCCGCCGTGGATATGTACGAGATTACGATGCTCGGCATAATCTCCGACTTTGCAGGGATGTGTTGGATATGCTGGAGGGCGCACAGGTAAATGTGTACCTAAACTTACTTGGTATAGCTTCACATGTGTTGCACATACTCACGTTTTCTGTTGTTATTTGATAGTTAATCTGGACGCCATACAGCGACGACTTGATAGGTGGCCTGCCCGATTATTGCTCGGTCGGCCGACTGATTTGTAGCACTTTCGTCCCACTTATGTTCCTTGATATTGTGGAGTACCATGCCATGGAGCGGGTACTTCGATAGTTTGGCCGCCGCAGTATATACCGAGGGGCCCTACATGGGAGGCTACACATTATCAGCGAGATGATCGTTCTAGGGTGGACAACGCACATGTAGCATGGCTAGAGGCGCAGGTCCATACTTGGGACCAGCGAGCTGACCTGATTCTGCCTCCCCCTTCACTGATCCAGACGGAGACTATTCAACTCTATATGCCTTGGTACTACCGCGTTACCCGACTTTTTGTCGGGAATCCCATTCATCAAGCTGGCGGTCGGTACGCTCCATACGCTGGACGGCACGAGGCCCTGGTATGTTTTTTGTTAATTATATAACTGTAACTTAGTGCAATATCTGTAATTTATATTTTATACGTTGTGCAGGCTATTAGCCTACATCTATTCTACCAGCTTGGACTGCAGATGCAGCAGCATGCAGTCGAGGGAGCGCCCGCTTTGCACGATTATGGCCGGCAGGTTGCATAGCTGGCTGCACGAACACTGCAGCGAGCCCGGGAGGGACAGAGCTTGGGACATGACCCTGCTTATGTGGAGCCATAGCAGTACCAGCGAGGCAGGGGTGTCGCACGAGGTGGGGGTGCCCGACGAGGCAGGGCTGCCCCTCGAGGTGGGGGTGCCCTACGAGGCAGGGGTGTTGCACGGGGTCGTAGTGGGCAGAGAGGAGGTGGTCCCCAGCAAGGGGGCATGGAGGCCCCTGTTGATGATGGTGATATTGATCTGCTGGATGACCTACACGAGCCGCACGAGTATCCCAGCAGCATGCCGTCATACAGCATTGGTATGCAGCTCACTCCAGGGACTTCACAGGTGACCCCGTCAAGTCCATTATTGATCACGGGCACGGACCTTACAATAGAGGATTGGGATTCATACTTCCCAGGCCCATCGACCGCTGCTGAGGATAGGCCAACCCGAGATTTGGATAGTGGGCGTCGGCTGAGTTATGGCTCATCATCACAGGCGCAAGTATGGTTTTATTAGTATTAAATTTAAATTTGTTTTACTTTTCTCATTTATTTTCCATAACTTTATTAATTTCCTTATTAAGGCTTCATCCCTGCCCGTCACGGAGGCCCCTTCGTGCGATGCTGACATTGCTGCGACCGATGATTTTATTCAGGAGCCCGACGAGACCATGGTAAGACAATCTAAATTGTTTTGACTTAATATATACTTTCCTATACAGAGCTGACTTATTCTTCTGTAGGTTTCTACTGGACCGACGGCCCCTTCTACCGATCCTGCCAGCACCACTGATGATCATGCTACAGCGCATCCTTGCTATAAAGAGGCGACGTGACGAGGATGATCCCGATAGCGTTGTCGGGCGGGATGGGATGCGCCTCAGGCCAGCAGCTGCAGTGAAGCACACAAGATGTGGGACGCATTAATTTTTTATTTTATCCTTTACGTAAATATTATTTTATGTGAATAATAACAACAATTTTTATGTTTACATAATATGTGCATTATGTTTTTATTTCCCTCTTCCTTCTTTATTTTAATACTACAACACAAACACAAACACAAACATAGCAACTTAACATAATTTAGATTCAATACAACTAATGAAAATACATGACACGGAAAACATAAAGATAAAGTAGTACACTCAACACATACATGTCATTGTCTAGTCACTATCGCCCGTTATTTTCTGCTCCAACCACTTAAATTTATCTTCGAGCTTATTTTTTTCCAATTCTGTCTCTTTTAGTTTCTCCTTCAACTCCGCAATTTCTCGTTTATATTCTCTTTCATATTCCCACTGTTTTAAGGTCAAATTATGAAGAAACTGCAAAGATTGTTTGTAGCATTCCTGATTACAGGGATCATCAATCTATACCTCAAAATTATAAAATATTTCGTCGGGAACCCTATAAAACTTGTTTATACACATCCAGTAGCGGCGTCCAACTTCACCATCATCCCAACATTCCTTCATCATGTATTTTTTGTCGCACTCACACCTTGGTACATAAAGGCGTTCAGACATTTGTTAAAGCGTAAAAAAAAACCTTTCTTTTATGGAAAGTTTTGGTATTGGTTAAGCGCAAAAAATAACTAGAATGCGGTCGTTATTTATAGGCAAAGAAACACACATAACGTAGTATTTAACCGTGTTATATATATTCACATAACGTAGTATTTAACCGCGCTATGCTTTGCGTGTAAAAGATTCTGTCGGATACAAAACAATTTTTTCTTAGGCGGGCAGGTTTTCAGTGCGACAAGACAACACACATAACATAGTATTAACCGCACTATATATATTCACATAACGTAGTATTTAACCGCACTATGCTTTGCGTGTAAAAGATTCTGCCGGATACAAGACAGCTTTTTCTTAGGCGGGCAGCTTTCCAGTTCGACAAGACAACACACATAACGTAGTATTTAACCGCGCTATATATATTCACATAACGTAGTATTTAACTTATCTATATATATTCAAATAACGTAGCAAAAATCTACCTTTAACTCAACTATTTATGAACTTTATTTATTAACTATATTCACATATTTTTTCGTTTCTTAATCTAATACTATTTTTTATTACATGAATGGGAGGGACAAATGCATTAATTTACTCAATTGGAAAATGTTAATTATCAATAAGATTTAACAACAATGGAAACATAATTTTATTTGATACATCTTCCAACATAAACAAAACAACTACTTATTACAACATAAGTTCATTGATAGTTGGGCACATTAGAATAACACCCGCCACGAGCTTGATTACCACCGCCGCCAAACCAGCCGAAGGATATTTTCGACGGTTGTGTCTTGTTTGCAATCTTATACCACATTTGCGCACATAAACGGTATCGCTAACATCCATTTGGTTCCTTGAAAATGAGAAAGTTGAACCACCTGTCCTCACTCAATTGCCCGAAGAAGACATATTAAATCGGGATCTGGAAGATGCACAGAGTGAGGAAGAGAACAGTGATTACGACAACAATGCCGAGGAATCCGGAGACGAGACACCCTTCCCTCGTGAGGATGGTGATGAGGAGGATGAGAATGAAGGACCTGATTTGACGAGGGGGTATGCTCCACCCCCCATAGACGAAGAGTTTACGAGTCCCAAGTGTCGTTTCATTCAAGGGAGATTCCTTACCTTGATAACTTGCCAAGCATGCCGGATGTAGAAGCTCTCACAAGGTATTTTGATGAAATTTGGACAGCAATGTGGGATGAGTCTAGACCAACGGTGCTGGCAAAGGGCATGTTTTTTCCTGATAAAGCGCGTGTAAGCAGGGCTTGTAAAATGCACAACGTAAAAGAGTGTCGTGAGATGCAGGTATGGGAGTCAAGTCCGGATGTATACAAGGTTGTTTGTCGTGGGTGGTTTTTTCCATGTCATTGGATGTTGCGTGCGAGCAAGAAGAAGACAGGTCTATGTAAAGTTGGTAAATACATTCCCACCCACACATGTGAAATGGACACATTCAACGGGAATCACTTCAACGTGGATATTGACTTAATTTATCTTGTCATTATTCCACACCTCGAAGCGTCCATAAGGTATAAAATCAAAGAGTGCATTACATCATTCCACCAGGAATATGGCCATACCATTACCAAAATAAAGGCATATCTCAGGCGCAAACGAGCGTTTGAAATTGTCTATGGTAACTGGGATAAGTCATTTGCAGCTTTACCCAAGTACATGGCCGCATTGCATCACTTTAACCCCGGGACGATTGTTGAATGGAAGCTTGAGAGGATTTCGGGAAAAGTTACGTGTTATGGGCGTTTAAACCAGCAATTGATGGTTTTTTGCATTGCCGGCCCATAATATCCATAGACGGCACTCATGTCTATGGAAAGTACGATATCAAGTTGTTGATAGTCGTTGCAGTAGATGCTAATGGACAGGTATTTCCTCTAGCTTTTGATGTTTGTGACAATGAAAGCCAAGAGACGTGGACGCTGTTTTTGAACCACTTGAAAGAGCACGTTGTCAAACAGCATTCTGGTATTTGTCTAATATTTGATCGGCACGATGGTATCTTAAGTTCTGTGGAGAACTTGCCTGCATGGAAAGAACCTTATGCCTGCCACCGTTACTGTGTGAGGCCCTTTAAGGCCAATTTCCAGAAAGCACATCCCAAGAAGGATCTGCATGATTTAATGTGGATGGAAGCAACAGACCACCAACAGCATAAATTCCGGAGGCACATGGAATCTATCAGGCAAGAAGACGAGGCAGCCTATCGTTGGTTACTGCGACATCACCCTGAAAAGTGGACTTTGCATGCGGATGGTGGCAGACGATGGAGAATTCTGACTACAAACATGTCAGAGTCTTTTAATGGGTTATTGAAGTCGGCAAGAGGATTGCTCGTCACTGCCATGGTGTGGATGTCGTTCAAGCAGATGGCGGAGAGGTTTGTTGAAATATTTGCAGCTGCAACGTCATTGATGGAAATGGGTGTTGAATTTATGCCAGTATCAATGAAGAGATTTGAGAAATACAGGCATCGAGCACATTGGCATTCATTTTTGCAGTATGATAACGAAAGAAATGTTTTTGAAGTTCGCACAGGTATCCATCAAAATCGAGGGAACAATGTACATACTGTAAATGAATCTACAAGGTTATGCTCTTGTCGGAAATGGTCCATCTACCACATGCCTTTCTCACATGCCATCAAGTGCTTTCAACGTGTTGGTTTAGGTATAACCAACTACGGTGATCAACAATATAGTGTTGCAAAGTACCTAAACACCTATAGTGGGCAGATGCAGCCAGTGGGTGCTGAGCATTATTGGCCCCAGAACCATTTAAAATGATGTGTAACAAGTCCTATTTGCGTTGAATACAGGTGCAGAAGAGAACGCATCTACGGAAACAAATGGATGTTAGTGATGTCGTTTATGCGCGCAAATGTGGTATATGCTCTCAAAAATTACATGGCCGTCGAAAATGCCCTTCGGCTGGTTTGAGTGGCAATAGTAATCAAGCTCGTGGTGGGTGTTCTTCTAGTGTGCCCAACTATCAATGAGTTTATGTTGTAATAATTAATTGTTTTGTTTATGTTGCAAGATTTATAAAATAAAATTATGTTTGTTAATTATGAGTTGAACTCTTCCATTTCAATTTTTAAATGATAATTAAAAAAAATTATAGTATTGAAAAAACTGCCAACTGACAAAAAGTTATTTTGCATCCGACAGAATCTTTAACACGCAAAGCATAGGGCAGTTATATACTACGTTATATTTATATATAGTGCGGTTAAATACTATGTTATGTGTATATATAGCGTGGTTAAATACTACGTGATGTGTATATATAGCGCGGTTAAATAATACGTTATGTGTGTTGTCTTGTCGAACTGAAAAAGCTGCCCAACTGACAAAAAGTTATTTTGTACCCGTCAGAATCTTTAACACGCAAAGCATAGTGCGGTTATATACTATGTTATGTGCATATATAGCGCGATTAAATACTACGTTATGTGTGTTTCATTGACTATAAATAACGGGCTCATTATGACGGGTACGAAACACCTTTTTCTGCGATCAACAATAACTAATAGCAAATCTTTCAAGAAAAGCAAGATTTTTTTAACGCTGTCACAAATGGCTGAACGTCTTTATGTACCAAGCTACGAGTGCGGCAAAAAATGCATGATGAATAGTTGTTGGGATAATGGTGAAGTTGGACGCCGCTACTGGCACTGTATGAACAAGTTTTATAAGGTTCCCGATGAACCTAATTGCAATTTTGAGGTATGGGTTGATGAACCTTGTTATCAGGAATGCTACAGTGAATCTTTGCAGCATCTTCATAATTTGTGTTTAAAACAGTGGGAACATGAAAGACAACATAAATGAGAACTTGAGGAGGTGAAGGTGAAACTAAAAGAGATGGAAGAAGAAACAAATAGGCTGGAAGAACAATATAAGTGGTTAGAGCAGAGAATAATGGGCGGCAGGGACTAAACATTGACATGTATGTGTTTAGTGTACTACTTTATTTTTATGCTTCCCTTGTCATGTATTTTTATTAGTTGTACTGAATTTTAATTATGTTAAGTTTTAATGTTGGTGTTTGTGCTGTAGTATTAAACTAAATAATGAACGGGGAAATAAACAAGTAATGTGCATATTATATAAACATAAATATTGTTGTTATTATTTACATCAAATACAAAAAAAAAAGGAAAGAAAATCAATGTGTCCCGCATCCGGTGTGCTTCAACGCAGCCGCTGGCCTGAGGCGCATCCCATCCCGCACAGGTACGCTATCAGGATCATCATCATCAAGTCGCCTCTTTAGAGCCGGATGCGCTGCAGGATGATCATTGGTAGAAACCTAGGAAAGATTAGTCAGCTCAGTATAGGAAAATACATACTAAGTTACAAGAATTTAAATTGTCTTACCATGGTCTCTTCAGGCTCCTGAATGTAATCATTTGTCGCAGCCATGTCAACATCGCACGAAGGGGCCTCCATAACAGGCGGGGATGAAGCCTTAAAAAGGAAATTAATAAAGTTATGGAAAATAAATGAGAAGAATAAAAACAAATTTAAACTCAATACTAATAAAACCATACATGCGCCTATGATGATGAGCCATAACTCAGTCGGCGCCCACTATGCGAATCTCGGGTCGGCTGATCCTCAGCAGCGGTAGATGGGCCTGGGAAGTATGTATCCCAATCCACTCCAGCAAGGTCCGTGCTTGTGATCAATAATGGACCTGACGGGGTCACCTGCGAAGTCCCTGGAGTGAGATGCATACCAAGGTTGTATGACGGCATGTCCGTCTCATGTAGGCCACCCGGCAGATCAGCAGCAACATCATCAGCAGGGACCTTAACGCCCCCTTGCTGGGGACCACCTCCTCTCCGTCCACCACCACCTCTTGGGGAACCACCACCTCGTGTGACACCCCTGCCTTGTTGGTACTTCCCTGGCTCCATATAATTAGGCTCGTGTCCCAAGCGTTGATCCTCTCGGGCTCGTTGTAGTGTTCGGGTAGCCACGTCTACAAATCGCGGGTCGTAATCATGCAAAGAGGCCGCAGGATTGCTGACATGCTCCTGCATATGTAGTCCCATATGATAGACTGTATGTATTCCAATAGCTTGCACAATGTATAAAATATAAACTACATATATTGCACTAAGTTACAATTATATAATTAATAATAACAAAAAACATACCAGGGCCTCGTGCCGCCCGGCGTATGGAACGTACCGACCGCCAGCCTGATGAATGGGATTCCCCACAAAAAATTGGGTAATGCGGCGGTACTAGGACGTATACATATGGATAGTCTCTGCCTGGATCTGTGTAGGTGGGGGCGGAATCAGGTGAGCTCGTTGGTCCCAAGTATGGACCTGCGCCGCTACCCATGTTATAAATGTGTCGTCCACCCTGGAATGATCATCCCTATGATAATGTGTAGGCCCCTCCGCACATGCTGCAAACGGCCAAACTGGCGAAGTACCCGCTCCGTGGCATGATGCTCCACAATATCGAGGCATATCAGCGGGACGGAAGTGCTCCAAATCAGTCGGCCGGCCAAGCAATAATCTGGTAGGCCACCTATTAAGTCGTCGTTGTATGGCGTCCAGATGAAGTATCAAATAAGAACATAAAACGTGAGTATGCGCAACACTATTTTAATCTATACCAAGTAAGTTTAGGTACATATTTATCTGTGCGCCCTCCAGCAGATCCAACACATCCCTGCAGAGGGGGAGATTATGATGAGCATCATACGCTCGTGCAATTCTACGGTGGAGAACCCACCTCCTAGCTAGAGGGAGAAACGAAGGAGGTACATTTGGAGGTAATGGTGGTAAAGGTAGCTGCAACTGCAGGAACCGCTCCTAGGCCCAAACCTAACACACAAAGTTGACGTAAGGTTTAAGATAAATTCTAACTAGGTAGAATTGGAACTAATGAACAGATTATTCGAATATGTTGTCACTTGTATAAGCGGCAGAAAACCACAAACGTCACTCTGGGTGCCCATGCTCGCCCGACACATCTTCCTGTACGTGTAGGCGAGAATAGCAGCACCCCAACTGTACAGGGGTAAATCATCTAGCAACTGAAGATGATGAAGAAATCGCAGACTGACTAGGTTCCCCGAAGTGTTCAGGAACAAGACCCCCCTAAATAGAAGAAGCAACAGCAACCTCGTATATCGGTGAATATGTAGCTCGTCCGTATCGCCGGTGATGTCGGGGTGCGGTATCTCCAGGTTCCGTCTAATAGATGTCAAACTCATCCGACTGGCCCCCAACGATGCAGTCTCATCATGTGGCCTGAAACCCGTGAGCTGCTGCATCATGTCCAAATAATGCCCACGCGCCATACATCTCATAGCTGAGGCAGTGCAACGGCCACGCCATATAAAACCTCCATGTCCTGCAGCGTGATGGTAGCCTCGCCAATGGGCAGGTGAAAAGTGTGCGTCTCGGGTCGCCACCGCTCAATCAATGCCGTGATCAAAGCCCAGTCGAGCTGCAGCCGCCCGATCTCAAAAATCCTATAGAATTATGTATCCTGCAGGCGCTGGACTACACGTGGATGGAGATCTCTGTCCCTCATAAAATCCCACAGGTCGTCCACTCTCCTGGCGCGGAGAGTCTGGGACAGTAACTCTCCCTCCCATACGTGGGCGGACCTATGATTGCCCTGTAGCACTAATAGCTCAGCGGAGTAAGGTCCAGGATGTATAGGCGGCACGTCCATGTCGTCAACTGTAAATTAAACAACATTAATTGTATGTTTAGTCTGTGAATTAAATAATTAATTTTTAGAGTTATACAATATTTAATTGGACAGGGTATATATATCTATGGGTTCGAGGCTCGATATTTGAGGCCCAGTAGCACCAAGCTATCCTGTATTCAATATTTATATAATTTTGTGTGTTTGTTTTATAAATTAAATTCTTAATTCTTAATTATTTAATTGGACAGAGTATATACCTATGGGTTCCAGGCTCAATATTTGAGGCCCAGTAGCACCAAACTATCATGAATAATTATGTGTGTCAATTTTAATATTTTTATAATTTTGTGTGTTTGTTTTATAGATTAAATTATTAATTATTAATTATTTTATTGGACATAGTATATACCTATGGGTTCCAGGCTCGATATTTGAGGCCTAGTAGCACCAAACTATCATGAATAATTATGTGTGTCAATTTCAATATTTTTATAATTTTGTGTGTTTGTTTTATAAATTAAATTATTAATTATTAATTATTTAATTGGACAGAGTATATACCTATGGGTTCCAGGCTCGATATTTGAGGCCCATTAGCACCAAACTATCATGAATAATTATGTGTGTCAATTTCAATATTTTTATAATTTTGTGTGTTTGTTTTATAAATTAAATTATTAATTATTAATTATTTAATTGGACGGAGTATATTTAAGGTCCAGTAGCACCAACCTATCATGAATTCTTATGGGTGTCAATTTTAATATTTGCATTCATTTGTGTTGTTTTCTTAAATTAAATAATTAATTTTTGTAAATTGGACAGAGTTTGTATTTCATCTATCGGTATAAGTGATACTTAAACTACAGGGATTCTACGCTAAATAATTTACATTTTACTACGCTAAAAGGCTCTACATTTTACTATGCTAATAAATAATTTAAACTAAATATAAACAACAAATACATTTTAATCACATAACATTCACGAAAATACATATAAAACAGTAAAAGATATTAATTAACATTTTTATTAACAAAAAATAATAATTTCTCAATTTTTACATATTTTTTTAGAACACTAATATCTTAGTTCGGATAAATATAATATACTAATTTCGCAAACAAAACACAAAACGACATGGAAACACATTCAAGTCAACTAATATGCATTACTATACGAGTTTCGACATAAACTAAATCGGAATACCTCGATTTATTATTTTCGGAAAGTGGAGAAATTGAAAATTTAAGTCCAAAACGAAGAAACCATAACAATATAATGCTTTGCTAGGGTGCGGGACCTACGCACTTGTCTTTTTAGGTGACGGGTGGGATACCATGTAATTTTTTTGGAGGAAAAATGGGGGTTCTTTGGATTTGGTGAAGAAGGCGACGATATAATAACTGGTATAGCGCAGTTATTTCATGCGCTATACCTTTCCGTCAGATCCTGTCAGCATAGCGCAGAAAAAACATGTTGTGCATGTATAATGCGGTAATAAACCCCGCTATACCTTAACGGTGTAAAAACACCGTTAAGGTATAGCGCGGTTTATTACCGCCTTATACATAGTTTGGTCCCTCTTTATTTTTTCTACCTATTAATGTCACACATGTCCAAAAACCCAATAATTGGGTTGGAAAATAATCAAGATAGGGTATAGCTTATATACACCATAGTTTAATTGACTTTTACACTATCGGTGTATTTTAACTTGTTATAACATGTCATTTATAAAATTATTATACGGACTTGATAGTATAAAAAAATTATACATTGTCGGCACACAAAAATTAAACTCAACAACAAATTATCATCAACCACAAGTTTTTACATGTAAGTGGGAACCTAGCCGTCCACAGATGAAAATGTCAAATATGCTGATAACTACTCAGCATATACTAAAGCCTTCATGCATCAGAGCTACATACCATAAATTATCAGCGTAGCTTTGGCCTAATTCAATTCCTGGACAAGGACTAAGCCCCAAACAAGAATTTAAGTTGTCCTAAAACCCCATTCAAGAAAGGAATCCAATAAGCAAAGTTGAGTATTCTTGTAATTTATAATTACTGCAAAGTCTTTCTTTGATTGTATCTGCATCACCATGGAGATTTCATACTATATCTTCATCTTATCTTCACTTGTAGGATTGCGTATAGATGTTCGTAACATGCAGCGGAAGATAATGACAATTTTAGGAAGAACTTTTCGTGTTTAAAATTTATTTATATGTCAAATATCGGATCTAAGACGTACTTGGTGAAGAGAGTCTCGTTTCAAAAATTCTTCGATAGTGCGAAGACTCTATGCGTATCCACACCGAGACCGATCGTTGCTATCAACTCTTTGATCAATGAAACCCGCGAACAAATTGAACGAAAAACTTGTGCTGAAATTTTTTTCAAAAATCTCAACTCAAATTAAAAGAACAAGAAACACTTTTTTTTGTAATTGTATTTTCTCTCTTGGCTTTTGTTGCACTCTCACTTTCAGAAAGTGGTTTTCTTCTCAAAAATTAATTATGCAAATTTTGTTCCATCACCCTTTATATAGCATCATCTATAAACATTTTTCCTATTTGGTTGAGGTAATGATTTACTTGAGATAAAAGTTTATTCCAAAAGTAAACCACAATCGAATTGTACGGAAATTTGGAAATCACGTTTTAACTAAAACGTGACTACCGAACCAATCCAACTTAATGTTGGAATCAATTTACGTCCTTTTATGGACTATACTATTCCAATTCCAAATTGGTTAATTAATTAATATTATATATATAACTTTTGTATAAATCATTATTAATTCATATTATATATATCTCATATATATTTCAACCAAGAAAAATAATTTATTTTCTATTCAAAATAGAAACTTCAATTTGTTCACAATATTAATTATATCCTATGTGCTAGAAAAGAATATAATAATATTTAATTTGGACTAATAATTTATTTATTTGACTAATTAAATTCATTAATTTAATTACCAAACAATAAAATAATTAACCCTTTAGCAAAGATTCGGACACTCGTTAGTGTGCGACCCCATAGGTTCAATACTAAACCGGTAGCAAATTGATCACATCAATATAATAATCAAGGGTGGCTTCTAGCAACACTCCTTAACGATCGGATAACATGAAGTATACAATTTACTCTCAAGAACCAGTAGAAGGATAATGTAGTAATTCGTTCTGTCCTTATAGCTCTGGATCACCCTAGGATATGGTTCAACTATCAAATCCTAATAGGCGACCAACTATGTGTTCATGTCAAATATAATCGACCATTGAATAACCTAAGAATCTCTTTCCTTCATTGCCCTGGCCAAGGTCTTAGTTTGGTCGTTTATAATTCATGATAACATGGAGCTTAAACTCATTACCAAGAGTTGACAGATTCCATCTTGATCAATCACTAATTCTACAAGTATTTAATCATACCCAATATCCTTTCAACTATCGCCCTAGGGCCATAGGTGTCTGGTATCAAAGCATAATAAATAACTTGTCAATTACTTGACGATCTCAGGTCAAAGGAAATTCTTACATCACATTCTTCAATAGAATATCATATTGACAGTTTATGGTAATTCTAACTATTAGGAATTATCCAATAAGTCGGTTCAATGATCGTATCTCTATATGCATCATCTATCTATGTGAATTAGTTAATGAGATCAACTAATCCTTATCCCATAAAGACGATCACATAAATATTGATCTAACCGGATTACTAATGTCCAAATTAATAATCCTATGATCAAGAACAAATTTAGATTTAACTATAAGAAACTTGACTCTCATTATCATGATCTCCATCACAATGTCAAGTCTCAAAATTTTAATCAAACAATTAATAATAACTGTGATAAAAGAATATCAAATGCCATATATTTTTATATCAAATGACGTTCACAAAAATATGTTCAAATCATCAAAAATGGTATTGGATCTAGGGCATATCTACTATATCCCTGACATCACTTTCCTTTACTTGTTAAAGAACCATTTCCTTAGAAAATTCCATAATCTCCCACCAAAGTCCCTTTATCTCTTTGCCCATAATAGGCCATCTATATCTCTTCAAGAAACCACTCATTAAAGCATTAGCTAAGATCTCAGAAAAACATGGTCCTTTGCTTTTCCTCCGATTTGGATCGCGCCCTGTCCTCCTTGTCTCTTCCCCTTCTCTTGCAGAGGAGTGTTTCACCAAAAATGATATCGTCTTTGCCAACCGTCCAAGGTTGCTAGCTGGAAAACATCTTGGTTACAATTATACCAGCCTTGTTTGGACCTCCTATGGCCAACATTGGCGCAACCTAAGACGGATTGCTACACATGAAATCTTGTCCACTCAGAGAATTCAAATGTTTGCTCACATCCACAGAATTGAGGTTCGATCTCTGCTTCAACGACTTGTTAGGGGCAAAACCAATGGTGGAGCTTCTCACACAGTGGATATGAAAGCGGGTTTCTTTGAGATGACACTGAACATTCTGATGATGATGATTGCTGGGAAACGATACTATGGTGGTTCTGCTGTGGAGGAATCTAGGAGCTTTAAAGAGATAGTTGCAGAAACTTTCCAATTGAGTGGTGCAACAAATATAGGAGATTTTGTGCCACTTCTTAACTGGATAGGAGCAAACAAACTTGAAGATAAGCTGAAGCTATTGCAGGAGAAGAGGGACAACTTCATGCAAGATTTGATTGAAGAGCACAAGAACAACAGAAAAGGATCTTCTTGTGAGCAAAAGAAGAACACCATGATTGATGTTCTTCTATCACTCCAAGATTCAGAACCTGATTATTACACAGATGAAGTGATAAGGGGCATGGGACAAGTCATGTTATCAGCAGGGACAGATACTACAGCTAGTACAATGGAGTGGGCATTATCACTTCTTCTGAACAATCCTAAGGCACTAAAGAAAGCTCAAAACGAAATAGACACTCATATAGGACAGTCATCAAGATTACTTGATGACTCAGACCTTTCTCAACTCCCTTATCTCCATGAAATCATAAACGAAACTCTCCGAATGTACCCAGTTGTCCCGATTCTTGTGCCACATGAGTCCTCGGATGAGTGTGTCGTTGGAGGTTTTCGTGTCCCACGTGGGACAATGTTGCTGGTGAATATGTGGGCAATACAGAACGATTGTAAGACATGGGAAGAGCCAAATGAGTTTAAGCCTGAAAGGTTTATCGATTTCAAAGGGCAACGAGATGGGTTCAGGCTAATGTCATTTGGATATGGCAGGAGAGGATATCCAGGTGAGAATTTGGCAATGCATGTAGCTAGTTTGGCATTGGGATCACTTGTTCAGTGCTTTGAATGGGAGAGAATAAGTGAAGAGCTGGTTGACATGACTGGAGGACCTGGACTCACTATGCCTAAGGCTATACCATTGCTAGCAAGATGTAGGCCACGCCAAAATATGGTTAACCTTCTTGCTCAGTTGTAATCAAGTTTCTTCCCTGAGCTTTCTTTTCAAACAAAACTAATAAACACAGAAAAAACAACACTACTACTTTCTTTTCAGTAAGTATTGCAGAGGGCAGGCTTCCTGTTGTAGCTTATCTCTTCTTAGTTGCTAATACACAATTACTACTACTACGTTGCAATCCCAAACTTTTAGGGGACGTTTGGGTGGGGAATAAGTTATCCCAGGATTAATTATCTCGGGATTAGTTATCCCGCGATTGTTACCCAACTCTCCCATAGGGATAAAAATAACACTACAATCTCGGGATAACTAATCTCGGGATTAGCTATATCGCGATTTTATCCCAACCAAACGTGAGATAAACTCATCTCAAATTTAATCCCGGGATTAATTATCTCTTATCCCTCGTACCAAACGAGGCTTTAATTGCTAATAACGGAAAAATGAAAAGAAAAAACACTATTCCACTTGTAGATATTATATGCAAAACTTGAATACAAATATCGCTCAATTTCTTTTTACGAATGCATTGAAGTTAATCCTCGCGTATGTGCATGCATCGGCATTCATCAAACAAGAGCTCACTGTTATAGTGGTTATGACTGGCCATGTATGTTCAAAATGTAATTGAAGCTGGCCATGTTTGACCGACCATCCATAGGAGACGATAAAGAATGAACAAAGAAATTCTTAGTGTATAACAAAGTTTTGGTGACTGCACCTGATCAACATTCCCATCAATTTTTTGTGGCTGTAGAGTAGATCAGTGAGTTACCAATCATTAAGAAATATATATAATCACAGAAGGAGCAATTATCCAACATTTAACAAGAAAATGAAGGCGCATAACTTTCATAAGCAATCAGAATGATGGATTCCTTTTACGTTTATTCTGTAACTAATGTAAAAATAAGTATTCACCGTTAGTGCAAAGCACAATAACTATGCTGTCCAACTCAGTAAAATATTTTCTGAACAGGTTATACAAGCAAACCTTTCAAAAAGACGGAAAATTAAAAGGGAACCAGATGGTAGTCACCAAAATAAATATCCTCATTGCCTTCTCGGCCTCGTGTATACAAAAGCATTTGCTTTCATGGTTGGTACACTTCAACATGCACCATTCATCATTATCATCTTAGCTCCACCTCCTTCGATCTTCTTCCTCATCTACTGGAGTGTACCATGATGGTCTTCGCTTTGAGCTGCTCAATCTGTAGTTCAGGAGAATCTCTTCATTACAAATTGCTCTAGTTGCCACAAGAACAAGCGTCTTTAGAACAGGGACATCTGATCCATTCTTGCCGGACTTCCACTTGAACCAAAAGGAGCCAAACCTTTTCATACTTGCTTCTTCACCATTTCCGAACGAGATATTTGGTATATAGGGTCTCATGTGTTTCTCCGGGAGGGGAAAGTCATAAGGGCATATCATAACATTGGGGACCATGTCCTTGGCTGGGTGGTTGGCAAAGTGAGCGAAGGCTAGAGGGTTTCTCCTTTCCAAAACTTCATGATTGCCACCTAGACGTGTTCCATCCAATGGTTTACTGAGCATTCTCCAAATTCGCTCAGAACCCTTTTCATCAACTTGCATGTTGTACTTAGGTTCAGGAAGGGACGAACCATTCCATATTTCCCGAGATTCACAACCGGCACCCCAGGGCTGCGCATTTATCACAGTTCCATCATACCGTGTGATCAAATACGAATTTTGGGCATCAACTCTTGGATATCCAGGAATATAGCGGTAATATGCGGGGGAGTAGATTACACCAGGATAGAGTGCTAGCACAGCACCAACGTCAGCTTCACCATGTAAGAATAAACCTTGCCCAGCATCCTCATGTGGAATTCGAGACGGTTTAACCTCCAGAGTGTAGCCCATAAGATCCTTTAAACTCTGTGAAACCTCTATGCGCGTCAATGGCTTGGTTTCAGGTATAGCTGTGCTGAAAACATATCAGTAATCAATGCAGCTAATCAAAGTCATCAAAACTAGCAGTGAGAAAGAAAATCTTTATCCAAGTTGACCAAAAAGCTTAAATATAATCTATGTGAGACCACCAAAAAGTTTCTATAACTATAATATTATGTTATACCCCACTTTCCAAGGGCTTATATTGAACGCAATCCATGAGAACCGTCCTACAATCACCTATGGGTCCAATTTTCCAGGACATGGACTCTTATGTCCCTACCAAAATGTTAAGACAAAAGTTTTTAGTTAAAGAATTCCAAAAGTCCTAGGAAACGCCATTAGCATAACATTTGTTTCAATTCTATTTGTGGTAAGCTAAATAGTTAACAACCAACAATATGGCGAGGAGTTAGAATTCACCTTCATAATCTAACAAAACATAACAAAAGCAGGATATAAAGGGTTGCCAACACGTTGCTAAAGTTGGGAACTAATGAAAATTCTAAACAAATTTTAGAAAAGCGACAAATATAAAAGGTGCTGAGGAAACTTCAGCTCAAGATTCTTACCGATGTGGTCCTTTAATGGAGCAGTCCTACCAATAGCAAGGCCGAGGCCACTGCGACGAGGAGAAGGACTATTTTCGGAAGATGATGTGTCCTGTTTGTCCTTGACATTAAGATCAGGGAGTAATATGTGATCCATATAATTGCAAAAGTTTGTAATCTGGTTATGCACATTATCTTGGACCTGCTTCTGTTGATCAGCTAAGGAGGCCTTGCCAGCCATGTCAATAATCTCCTCAGCATCAGCTTCAACAGCATCCCTTCCCAAACGATTGTAACTGAAAAGTGAAGTTTATCATGGCAAGGATGAAACTTGCAGAAAAGATGTATGCAATTTTTACAATCATATGTTTCATAAGCGATTCAGCCATAAAAGAAGTTAGTTACAGCTTACAGTTTCAACTGATCCGAGAGAGACAAGAGCCTTAGAGGACAATAATACAATGCGATCGCACCCCCTTCCCCTCTTTTCTTTGGACCAGTAAATATTGCAACTAGTGTTGAATCTACAGTAATCTAAAAAAGAAACAAAAAGGAAAATGTAGAACATGGATTGCTGGTTGATGACTCAAGTAATGTCCTAGCTCCTAAGAACTGAAAGCAGCAAAACATTCATCAAAATACCCAACCAGCTCCTCACAAGTTTGATAGCATAGACACAAAAACCTTACTCAATAGAAAATTTTTAACATCCGTCATTCAAACAAAAGATGATATGACCAGAGAAAAATATAAAATATCCTAACAAAACCTTTCCTTTGCACATGTTAAAACAAATCCATTTCCATCTCATAAAGTGCATATTTAAATTACAAATAAAAAACTGAATAGCCTGTAGAATTGTATTTACATGAAAGAGCTAAGCGACAACAACAACAAACCCAGTGTAATCCCACAGGTGGGTTCTGAGGAGGGCAGTGAGTATGCAGCCTTACCCCTACTGCACAGGTACAGAGGCTGTTTCTGATAGACATGAAAGAGCGCAGCCTGATCGGTCAAATTACTCAGAAAATGGTTTTACAAGGAAAAGTGCAAATAATTACAGCCAATTGAACAGCTTAGATCTGCCAATTCTTGGTACAAACAGCAATGCTAAAGCTATGTTTTTGCAGTAAATTTCAAAGAGTGCAGATAAAACCTAAATTAGCCTACCTTAGTTTATTGACCGAATTATAGATAATTCAGCAAGTTGTATTTGTCACCAGTCTGTTTACCCGAAGAGTATAAGTTTAATGCACATGCATAGTGTAAAAAAGATTTACTCCATGAGGTCACTTAAAACGCAACTTCAAGTAACTCTTTTACAAACACTAATAGTGTAAGAAAATATTCGCAATGGCAATATATAACTTCAATCTTTATAAATAAAAAGCATCCTATATAGCAGCATTACCTTTTTTTTAGTATGTTAGATGATTCTTACCTAGAGTAAAGGAAGAGACGGTTTATATCAGCTTCAAACTGAAGATGCCTTGGATCTTTAGCAAATGTGGGGCTTTTTGCAACAACTTTAACAGCCTAAAATTTGTTCCAGAATTTTATCAGGATATGAATTGCATTAATATTCAATACAATAAGTACATACCATACTTTAGAATCGTAGGAACTAGAAAAAGCAATCACAACTTTTTAACTCTCCAAATAAAATAAGAAAAGTCTTTTTGGGAGGGAGGAAGAACCCAAACCCAACATAGGTTAAAAATAAAACTCTTACATATGAACCTTTTAGTATCCAATAAAATTACATATTCCAGTTCCATGTTTACACATTTGAACAGCACATCAAATGAAGGAAATGAGTCTCAGTTGCGTGAAAGACACGCGGGGG